>JBBJLR010117939.1:0-19938 GCA_037577145.1 Brachypetersius gabonensis | reverse complement strand
GAGCAACTTGGGGTTAAGGGTCTTGCTCAGGGACCCAGTGGTGGTGTGCTGGAGGTAGGATTCGATCCTGTGACCTTTTGGTCTGGAGGCAAGTACCCTACCACTAGGCCACCATGATTAGGATGCACAAAGCTCAGAATGAAAAGAGCAGATGTTTGATTCCTGTTTTAAGTCTAATCATGAAAGTGGAGCTATAATGATTCCTAATATGTTTAAGTAACGATTGGGTAAGCTGCGCACAGGCAAAGTCTCTGTTCTTTCGGGGGGACCGGGGCTTGGTGCCCTTGCAAAGTCTTGCTCGTTGTCCTGGGAAAAGGGAGGGGGTTGCACGAGTAAGGAGTCTCGGTCTGAGAAACAATAAGTGTGGGGGGACGAAACAAATTATTTTGAAGAGTGGGGGACATGTCCGCACCTGCTATAATGGTTCCGGCACCCATGCAGATAAAGGACACCAATACAGGTCTGACATCTGAAACAGGGACTTGACATGCTTGCTGGTTCACGGAGTACTTTAGTACTGATTTGAAGGGGCTTTCATATGTGGTGCTACAGTGTGTCAGCCCCTGATGTAATTTTCCAGAAACCTCCCAACCAATATTACGAAGGGCCGTCACTGAGTTTTTTTACTCAACATCTCTTGTAGAATGTAGAATATGTCCATGCTCTGGTGTGATGAGGTGCATAATTGCAAGATAACATGCTGGATGTAGAGTTACTAGCAATACCATTTCTATCAATAAATTTGACTTCACCCTCTATCTGCCATCTGCTTCGGATGAAGACGGATTATGCCTTGACAGGTCAGCAGGTGTGATGGCTGAAATAGAATGCAGCGTCTGCTAGCTGTGGCAGGATCAGAGTGGGTTTGATAGAGGAGGTTTTATTTGTCAGCGCCGTGACTTCTCACCCTGTGTTTATTTTCCAGTGTCAAGACCTTCTCGTCTCTGACATTTTGTGATCCACTGATTTCTATCTTAGAGGCCCCTCTCATCGTGCCATGGTCTGTGAGCTTCAAATCAGCATTAATGACAGCTGGTCTGATTCTGTCCATGCTGTCGTCACTCTCATCTTTTCACATGCACTATTAGCACCTGATGACTGGGATCGCACTGTATGACGGTTCTGAGTCTTTACTGAGTCTCAGTAAAGTAGCCCTTAAAAAAGGAAGACTATGTGATTTAGGCGCTTTGCTACATGACTGCCGGGCTCAAAAAAGCAATGCTCTTTCTGTGGAAATGTCAGATTTTCCACAGTCTTCTGTTTAAATACCTGCATCAACTCTGTTTAATTTTGACTTTTTATTCTGCCACTGAGTTCATCTGAAATGCAACACTGGTCCTTAAATATCCTTACAGGCATTGCCTTGATGGCTTTGGAAGACATCTTTATGAGACAAAAGATGAGGCTTTAAAGTGAACAAAATCACTTTGGTGTGCCACATCCCTATTGTAACTTGACTATTTTTATGAATGTATACTAATGACTTTCTCAGACATGTCACCCACTGACTGCTTTCATTGGCCTTAATTCGCCTTGCCATTTGTGTCAGGGGTGTCCATAGCTGTGTTTATTAAAAAAAAGCCCCTCAGCTGCGGTCAGTGACCCACTCATACTGATAATGGATGTGGCTCGCTCCATTAATCGGGTGTGTGGTGCAGCTCCGGCAACCACTAGCTGCAAATCCAGGAGGAAATAAGAGTGTTATCCAATGGCTCATCACCAGTAGTAACAGGTCAGCTCTGCCTTTCTAAAAATATCTTATTTGGGTGATTCATTCATGGAATAACACTAGAGCCACAAGCCCCACCAGGTTGCCATCGATTGGAGAACCTAATTATATATTTCTTCAGGAAGTCTTTTATTTATGTAAGGCCCCAAGGCAGGGATGAGTCACTGAACTCTGAAAGGCTGGCATACCCTGAACATCAGCTAACCTCTTCTTAGTCTTTTATGTGGAGAATCAGCCTCTAAGGAGTCCATATGGTCCAAATAGGGCGTGTGGGGGTCTTTTTATAGCCATGAAAACACACACATAAAATTCTAATTGCAGCTATGTTGTAAAACCTGGGTGCAGGTACTCTGGGTGAGGATCACAGGTGAAACGACCAGAAAGAGAGAGAAGAAAGCACTAGGTCATATATGCATTTAAAAAAAAACATTGTGAGGACCTTATGTTAGGCCCCACTACAGAGTCTCTAACGAGTCTCTTAATATTGTTGGCATAGTGGGGTCTCTAATGATATCTTTTATTTTTAAGTGCAAACCCATACACACATACAGATGATGTCTCAGGGCTGTAAGGACAGTGCTGACACTTTAAAGTAGATGGAGCCCTCTTCAGCAGTGTGCAATGGACAGACATTACATAAGTTTGCATGCCTGAAAAGTGCCCAAAGAATGCCCAGTTAAATAGGCAATGTGTGTTTTGCAAAGGAAAAACAATTCTTTTAATCTATACTATAGTTTATAGGACAACCAATATTTATTGAATGAAATCCACTGTTTGTGCATCGAGCAAATCTCTGACAGGACAAACAGTGTTTCTGTATTCATTTGACAAATGAATGCAAGCTGCTGATAACATTTCACTAAGTAGCCTGCCTAACCCATTGTGCCCTAAACGTTAAAATGGAATATATTAGAAGCATTAGAGGTGGCGTCTCCTTGTTAACAACATATCCAGAGCATTCAACAAGCTGTGTCTAGACAATGTATTCTTGCTACAAGATGACAAATGGCCACACCCAATTAAATATGATACAGTCAAAAATAAATACTACACAGGCCTGCATTTTGAGTAAAATGTATCATATCTGTGTCTTTAATTTTGTGACACATAAAACAAAAAGTGACAGAGATTCAACCACTTTGATACACGACTGGTTTCTGTTTCTAAAATGTGATTGGCTGAGCCATGTTGAAAGATAATGTTAAAAACATCCTACACACACATGACTGCAGATCACACAGTGCTGTTCATGAAATAGTTTTGCTTTGGTAACCATATCCCACTGTTAATACATTGCTTAGTGTAAGAACTGTTTTCTGTAATATTTATAAATAATAAACTAAACATCAGTACAGTATATTTTGTCAAAGTTTGATAAAATTAGTATCATGTCTTTGCAACACTATGATGAAGTTATTGTTCCACCTCTTGTGAGTAATTCATTTAAGCTGAACTTTTCACTTGGAGTTAAAAACGTCAGTGTGGTCAAACCTGTTTCATTATTTCACTCACCCCTTTTATGATGAGCAGGATCTTGCCATAGCAGTAGACCATGAGCAGCACTGGCAGGAGGAGACAGAAGATGAACAGGCAGACCACATATGAGACACTGCTGACTGAGCGGTGGTGCCATTGCACAGAGCAGGTTGTCCCTGGACCTTCAGGCCCATAGCTGCTCCAGCCCAGGAATGGAGGCAATGCCCACGCCAACGAGTAGAGCCAGCAACCTGCAACACATCGCCAGGCTTTGCGGAAATCCGTTGTATCTGGAGTGGTGGCTCGCAGCACCGCCACATAGCGCTCATATGACAGGACAGACAGCGAGACTAAAGACACAATCCCTGAAGAGCAGAGGGAAAGCAGATGTTGTAAATACATGGCCGTCACATCAGACCTGGAGTATCCAGTGGGAATGCCACATCAAGTCAGGGATTTCTAAGGGTCACAAAATGGTAATTTCACACAAATATGTTCCATAAATTGTATTTCCATGGAATATTATGTGCACATACACATACCTTGCATGTACAATCGTTATTTTTAACTACTATATAAATATACTTCGCATGTATACAATTGCTGTAGCTCTTTATCCACCCCTCTACCTCCAGTAACTATGATATTGTGCAGCAACACATGACCAAAAGTTGACACTGATCCATCTCTTCTGTTCACTTAGCACTAGGGCAAAACATCAAACAATTTTCAGGCCCTTATATGGATATATAACATTTCTCCTCTAAAGTTGTTATAAGCATCCATTTAGTCAACTGAGCATGGAAAACTGTCCGTAAATGACCATGGTAGGCGTGCAATGCAACTACTTCATTCAGTGAGTAGGAACAAAAGAAGAAAATTGTCATTTCCACAAGCCCAGTGGAAAATATTCACAGGCGTAAGTATATGAAACTAACAACTTCAACAATATTTGATCCACAAGAACAGATTTGTGGTATAAATATGGATAGATACATGTTTTATTTCACCAGATAAAACTTTGAAATTTAAAACAGATAATTTTTTTTGTTAAATGGCACCACATAATGTGTGGGAAATGAATTCCTAAAATTGCATTACTTTTGGCCCAACCCTTGTCCAAACATCCTCTGAGACACTCGAGCAGTCTGGGTTGAAGTTGAAGAGACTCTAGTGTGTGTTTCACTCCTGCGTTTTTTTGAAAAAATCAGTCATGGGGGAGATTGTATGAGGACAATGAGATCCCACTAGAGCAATTAGTTCTATAATCAAATGTCAAAAGATGCAGGGCAGGATGTTTTAAACGAGGCCGAAGGACAGCATGGGATTAATTTGTATAATTTTGGTTAACAGTCTGTGGAATGATTAAACCACTTATTAGAATTCCCAATGTTATGACCTTATTTGATAAAAAAAAAATAGGTTGAATAAGTTAATGCTGTCAGAAAAATGTTTTACACGTATTTGCAAATATCCAAAAGTCTTAAAAACACACGTTCAATATTTCTGAATACTGTTATGCAATGGTTAATGTGTAAATAAAGTAATTCAGAGATGTTTCAAATGAAAATGGTAGAAAATAGAAAGAGGAAACCGATTCAGATGTTCCAAAAGTAACAGGAATTAGGAGTCACAAGGTCTATCTTGCAAATTATTTACCAACTAAAATGAGCAGTGAATCTATAATTATCTTCTGAGTTTCTTTTTTATCTGTTATCTGGTCCTGCTTTGTCTGTTTAAAAATAAGCAACAATCAAAACTGTGCCTTAACACCTCTTGATATCTTAATTATCGAGCTACATATCCATAATCTTTTCATGTAAAATTTTTTTTGTAAGGTAGCTTTTAGATGAGTCCAGTGCTTCAGACTGGGTAGCATTCCGTGAATTACTTTCTTCACATTCAAACCCATTGCATTCTCCATTCAGTTAATATTACCGGATTGATTTTTTAAAATATATTTAGTTGCAAAATATACGTTATTTTTTTTAAATAAAAAAAAAATGAAAAAGTCGTATAGATGTGTGTTTAAAGCTACGTGATTGTTTCAAAACGCATGACATATGTTGTGATTATGACAAGAACGGTAAGTAATGATCTAATGTAGTCTCTTAATGAATGAATCTGGCTGTTCACATTAGGCTATTTTAACTTCAAATAAGTTGACAGAAATGGAGCACCACTTTTTTGTTCATTTAAAAACTTCGATGTACGTTTTTTTTTTTAAAGAGAGAGAAAACATTTAGAAAAGTGTTTCAGCTGCAGGTGTCTTTGAGCTGGTCAGGCGTATGTGAAGGGATGAGTACGAGCAGGGCAGGGATCAGTGTTAGGTGTGACCTGCAGCAGACTCACCGAACAGGGAGTTGGCGAAACCGTACCACGTGCAGCCGTGCTGTCCCAGCAGCCACCTGCCGTACAGGCTGGAGGCGAAGCTGAAGGGGGTCCCGAACACGCACACCAGCATGTCGCTCGCGCTGATGTTCAGCAGGACCACGTTGATGGGCGTCCACAGCGCGCGAAACCGGGCGAACACGAGGAGGACCAGCAGGTTGTTGAAGCATCCGAAGAAGAGGATGAAGCCGAGACAGACTGCCACCACTGTGTGCCCCGTCCTACCCAGCACGGGCGAGCCCGAGGATGTCAGGGGGTCTCCCACACTGCCATTCCCTCCGTGAGGGAACGCCGAGCTGCTGCTGTTCACGCTCCAAGTGTCGGCGACCATTGCCACACCGGCAGGGAGAGTGTGGGACACACACTGACTTTCCCTGCTGACCGTTAGGGCTCACATGCTACTCTCCCTGTTGCTGCACACCCTCTACACCTTGCAAGAGAATGATCCATCACAGTCTGAAGCCTCAGCCAAGTTTCTTCTGAGTGGACCTCCGAGGCAGCAGGGCTCTATTTGTAGACTTAGTGAGACCCCCCAGATAAGATACACGCCCCCTCCCCTCCTAGGTAGACTAGGTAGTTGCAATGCTGGGATGTGTTGACCACGAGTAATCATAACACTGTCCTTTCAAACTGTTGGAATCCAGTACTGTGGTTGTCCTACAAATCTGGACCGTAGGACACTGCTTTGGATAAAAGTTTCCATCATGAAAAACTGTTCTCAGTCGTGATAGACACTGGTTCATTTTCTGAAGCACGTTTAATCTTCACCATCTTCAACACAGCTCTTCATGTAGTTGCTGAACAGTTTTTGCATGTGGTTTATTTATACGTTATGTCCAATTTATCAGTAATGGAATCCAAACTGAAACATGAATAAGACAAGGGTGGTTTTAGCACATACAAATTTGAGTGCCATGTTCCATTTTTTTGTTGAGTAATCACACATTTAGTGTTTCCGTGTGGGCATGTGATTTTTGCCCTCCATGTGAAATGTGAAGTATGTGTGTGACATTTTATTCAGCGAAGTTCATCTGCAGGGTGTCTGCAGATAAATGCCACATTTTTTAAGACAAATATTGTTTAACACACACCTTTTTGCTTTAGTAAGACAAGATTCTACAAATTTTCATGCATCAGTACCTTTTATTTGCAAATTCAATATATTTATTTACAATGTGGTACATTTGTGTGCCCTTTCTCAGAGCTCATTTGACTCATCAGGCTTTAATCCATGTCAGGTGTAAAGAATTTCAAAGCCTAGTAAATTATGTGTGCCTTCAAACCATTCAAGGTGTTGTTCTTACACAGCCATGGGCTCATCTAAACAGAGTGATGACTTCTACAAAACACGAGAAGACTATAAAATATGAGAAGGCTATAAAATAAACACTTCTTGCTTGTGACTCTCCATGTCTAAAACATAAATAAGCAATGGACCTTAAAGAAAAAATGCTGCTAGAACTGCTGAAGTCAAGAAAGGATCCAGAGGATCAATAAAAAACACAGACTGGTTAAGTCTGCAAAAAAATAATCACTGCCAAGGACCACCCTCTGTCATTTTAACAGTGGTTTCACCATCATCATCTTAAGTATGCAACACAACACTCAGGCCTTGTTTACCACCATCACAAGTGGACAGCCCCAAGTATGTTGGTTTACACCTGGTATTAAAATGTGCCTCAACATACATCTCAAGTGACCACTTGACCACAAGTGGTTGGATCTCACCTCTTTGCTCTATGTGCAAAGGCCTAATGTTATTATTCATCGTTGTTTTTATTGTTATTATGTTGGTTAGGACGTTTTCTAACTGAGTGAAATTGCCTGGACAAATCTAAGTGACTGCCATGATCTTAATTCTTTTAATGTTCATGAAAGGTTCTTCAAACGTTCTTCATTTTAATCTCATAAGTGACACGGGTCCATTGGTGTCATTTGTGCTGGGAATGCTATTAACATCTCCACTGTTTTTTGGTAAGGGCCATTTCTTCCCATGCCCCCACCCAAACCCCAGCTCCCACTTAAACATTAACTAAACATTTTCTGCAAGGAGAAGGGGAGGTACACATTTTTAAAAATAATGATGTGTTCATTTAGCAGATCCATCATAATTGTGAATAATGTACAAAAATATAACATTAAGTTTGTGCCATTGATTTCTTTTTACTTAATTATTATTATTACTATTATTGCTACTTAATTTGACCAAGGGTCCCCAAACCTTTACTGACAGCTAGATAACCAGAAACGAGTATATACTGACATACACTCACACCTCTGATTGGTGCTGCCTAATTTCAAAGTAAAGATTCAAAGAAAGGAATAGGGACAATATAATGAAGTATTTTTAAGTGAACAAGACGTATTTGATGATATTGGTGATATAGCCATAGAATGAAGGCTGTTCCCACAGGAACTGCAGAGTTATCTGTCAAGAGCATCATTAGGGGGTCTGTAGGACACTCTGAGCTGTCATCCATCAGAATGGCACTGGTGAAGCTGATGATTTTCTAAGAATAGATTTCTGACTGGGCTTCAGATTTTGCCTCCATTGTTCGTCCTCAGTTTTCCTCTCTATTCAGTGATTGACAAAGCACTATGGTCTGCTGCTTTCCAGCCACTGAGGATGTGCTGCACTCCAGACCTTGTTGAACTGATTTAAATGTGTACGTTGTTTCCACAAGAATGGAATATTATACATCAACATAAACTAATTTAAATAACTGACTAATGTATATCTGGTCAAATTTAGTGCATTATTGCTGCAGGTCAAGTAGTGCAGCAGTGTTCACACACAATTGTAATAACTATTCAGACCGTTGGCATTATTTTGGAATGTGGCTGAGATGTAGAGTTCCTTATAGCAACCAAAAAGTTTATAAAAGCATTTCATTTGGGGAATATGTCTTACAGGCAAGTAATCCAAATGTTTTTATAAATCAGCCAAAGCTAAGATTCTAATTTGTTGTAATAGTAAGTGGTCAAAAAAACACGTGAAGCGCAACTGATGAACAGTGTACACTAATCATTTCCTAACGAGACATATCCTACCATTTTAAAATATTAAAATGTTTATAAATTCATTTTAGATTTTCAGTAAAAGTCTAGAGTCTAAGTGTCACTGTAAACTTTTTAAAAGCAGCACTAATGTAAAAAAATATATGTATAAGTGTGGGAGGAGTAGGGGTGCTGATCTAAAGTTCATTTTTATGCCATTGACTGTCATAAATATGTAGGGATCTGATCTAAGACCAGTCCTCTATTGTCTTTGTGTCGCTAATATGAATTCAATTCCTGTGAAACAGCTGGACTTAAGAATTTCAGATTCAAGGTAAACTCATGAATTAATTATAATAGTAGTGTCATGTTTGTGTTGTTAAAATGTTTGATTTGAGCTTCATTTGCAGTGTGAGATTGATATAATCGCTTACAAAGACTGGCCATCTTAACCAAGGATGCCAATAACTATTCACCTGACTGTGTAGCTTAACACAGGCACTTGACTTTAAACCAAAAACCTGCATGCTGCCACATCTTTTCAAATCACTGGCTTTCTCAGAGGAGAACACAGGACTGCTAATTGACTTATTCATGCTCTGTCCAAGCATGCAATCTTGTATATCATGATGTGGACATTGTGATGCTGAACACGCTTTACAGAACACAGGGAAATCCTGTTGTTTCTAATGAGGAATTGTTATACACAACTCAGTATTGGTCAAAATGCCTTATAATGAATAATAAATACGCATGTAATAGGATCAAGTGGTTCGAGATTATTGTTGTATGATAGTGCTTAGTATGATACCAGAATGGCAAATTTTTCATTGTTGACTCCAGCCTGACTAGTTTAAATTAGTAACAACAGCATAGTCCAGTGCCATAGTGTTTTTTGACTGGAGATCGTTTGTGTCTTTGCTTTTTGTATGTTGGGACATCAGTTTTCTCCCCAATATAATATCCTACAAGCTAGGAATCACATGATACAACCAACAATGGGATGCTTCCTCCAAGTCATGCAAAGATCAAACACATCTTTTGAAAAAGCATTGGACAAGCAAAAGGAGGAAAAAAACGGCTGTTGAGTTGCATTGCACTGGGTGCTGGGGGATGAGAGAGAGCCATCCTACCCACCTTTGTCACAGACGGTTGTGGAAAAGGGGCCAAAGCTTAGACAGTTGTGCCACTTAGGAACCTGTGTTTTAAACATAAAATGTTATGCAGCAACTCTAAACAAAGATTGCTTCAATTTCTCATTCGGCGGAAATGGGTTTTGCTGACATTCTGTAAAGCTCACCTCTGCTCTGTTTTTACAACATGCCACAACCACAGCATTCAATGTGAGACACTGCATCGTTTTTAGAAATAACACATTATCTTGGTAATTGTCTGGTTGACATTAGACATCGAGGGTCAGTGGGAAATATTCTTTCATACTGCCAGAAATGAAGCCTTTCTCGTTTAAGGTCCATGTTTCTGTAGGTCAAGAAATGAACTCTTTTGTCATCAGCATTCTATGAGGTTGCATTGCAGATATATTATGAATGAAGGAGAAAATGGGCCTGGAAGCTGAGTTGGACAGGGCCTGGGAAAAGAGAGGCAGATGGTTTTGAATTTGTTAGGCTACTTAAATGCCAAAGGAGTCAAGGCAGATCCCCAGTCTGACTCACATGCAGCAAGACAATGGCCTGCATTATCTCCATGGCTGCAATTAGAAAGTAACAATTAAGGTTTTCACTGCATAGTTAATGCTACTGAGCAGTAGCAACATGTCTCTGAGCAACATGTTAACGGATGTTAGATGCGTTCCAGTGCAACTGCACAATTACAGCTGGAGAACAAGTCTGAAGAATATTTCTCCACACCTCATTTACACACGAGATTTGAGCTAAATATAGATCATTAGCTGTATTACAATGCTCCTAAAGGGGGTGCATTCACACTTCTTTCACACTTAACAGCTCTAGAGCTTTAGGTGCTTGCTTCCTGATAGTGATAGAAATGTAACCTCTGAGATGTCATGTTTGCTGAAGACTTATGTGAATCATCAGTTTTGATTATGTCTTTTGAAATTCGATCACAGGCCACAAAGGCTATATATCTATGATTTATATGTGGGTTTATGTTCAGATGTAATGACTCATCACCCACCTACAGGAACGTGTAAAGAAACGGAATAAATATTAAACACTCTTCATTATACACAAATAGAAACAAAAAGGGTTGAGAGATGTCAGAGAAACTTTAGTGGATGAACACTCCAGTGGATGAAACAAACCCTATCTGAAATGAGAAGTTGGGATAATGTTAAAGGACCACTACAGCATGTTAAGTTCTGTTCAAGGGATCCTAGAACCCTCAAACCAGTCCAAGAACTCTGTAGGAACCTCAGTTATGTCATCTTCATTAGGTGAAATTTGTACTTGTGGCGAGCAGGCACACATAGGGAAGGGTGTTGTGGTATTTTTGTGAGTCCAGCATTCTTCTTGATGTTTGCACATCACTAATGTTATTGTTTTATATCACCATAATGCAGAAACATTGGATAAAGTAGGATGACAGCATCGCTTTCAGGAGAGATAATTGACTAATATATGCCAAAAAAATCTATCGGGGACAGAGGGCACTTACTTTTTCCTTATGTTGTTTTTCCAGCACTTATGGTGTTTGTCTACAAAACTGGTCTGATCTCAGCTTTCTCTGTATTATAGGAGAAGACTCTTTTCAGTCATGTTGGCAAAGGATATTATATGTACATGCATTTGCACTGACGTTGTATAAAGCAGAGGAACGATTCTTTTTTTTACTTTGGAAAGGAGTGTGAATTGAATGGCACCAGATGGGGGAAAGCTAAAATTAGCACATGGGGTGTCAATAATCCATGGACGTATGGCAATGACTGGCCCTCCATCTGCAGCTCTGAACTGAACTCATGCTGGGATGTGGAAAATGGCATGTCAGACATAAAATTACCTCGAAGACTTGTGCTCTAAAGTAAGAAGGCAGACTGTCATAACAAGGGGTTTCAGAGTGGTATATAATGCAAAACACTGAAAAAAAGTAGTGCAGAGGTAACTTCATGCAGATATACCAAGCATCATTATCTCTTCAAAATGTCTTTCTTTCTTTGATTCCTATGCTGTTAAGCATGTGGCTATATTTCTCTCAAATGTGAGGAGAAAAGGCACCCAGGGTAAGATGTTTTCTCTCCTAAATAAATGGCTGGGCCAAATCTATTCTTTACACATATACTGAATGACCAAAGTCCAATGAATTCTGTAATTTTATCTGGATGACTGAATCCCAGTGATTTATTGCTACGGTGTTTAATTTTTTTATAATTTTTTTGGTGCCATGGGACAAAAGTGATGTGTGCATGTACATTAAATTTTACAAGTAAAAATGAATGGATTGTTGAGAGAGAAGTACACTGTTTTTAAGAGCATAACTATTTTTTTCTCTTGAAACAGCAAAGTTAGATCTTTGGGACAAGATGGCCAAAAAGGCCCCCCTTGCGTTTTTTTACTTCCATTTGTGCTTTGTCAAATGAAATCTAGTCAGCTGAAGTGGAGTCAGTAAGACATAAAACTAAAGACATTAATATTAAGACTGGAAATTATTTTAACCTTTAAATTACACATTCCGCAAGACATTCACATGGAGAGCTTCTTGCTAGAGACTAAGGCAGGCGGCCTCTTTTAAAAACATATTTTTGTGCTATAAAAACAAAGCAGTCTTCTCCTCCAGTTTAGTTCCGCTAACGGTGTGTAGGTTTATGCATTGCTGTCCTGTCCTGTAGGGGATGAGGGGGAATGCCATCTTCCTTGTTACCAAATTGACCAAAAAAGCATTCATTTTGTTAACCTACCTGACTGACAGCGCCCCCTTGTTAATCTGCAGTAAACTGTGCCCGTGAATTTGAACTGCTTTTTTTTACTTTGGAAAGGAGTGTGAATTGAATGGCACCAGATGGGGGAAAGCTAAAATTAGCACATGGGGTGTCAATAATCCATGGACGTATGGCAATGACTGGCCCTCCATCTGCAGCTCTGAACTGAACTCATGCTGGGATGTGGAAAATGGCATGTCAGACATAAAATTACCTCGAAGACTTGTGCTCTAAAGTAAGAAGGCAGACTGTCATAACAAGGGGTTTCAGAGTGGTATATAATGCAAAACACTGAAAAAAAGTAGTGCAGAGGTAACTTCATGCAGATATACCAAGCATCATTATCTCTTCAAAATGTCTTTCTTTCTTTGATTCCTATGCTGTTAAGCATGTGGCTATATTTCTCTCAAATGTGAGGAGAAAAGGCACCCAGGGTAAGATGTTTTCTCTCCTAAATAAATGGCTGGGCCAAATCTATTCTTTACACATATACTGAATGACCAAAGTCCAATGAATTCTGTAATTTTATCTGGATGACTGAATCCCAGTGATTTATTGCTACGGTGTTTAATTTTTTTATAATTTTTTTGGTGCCATGGGACAAAAGTGATGTGTGCATGTACATTAAATTTTACAAGTAAAAATGAATGGATTGTTGAGAGAGAAGTACACTGTTTTTAAGAGCATAACTATTTTTTTCTCTTGAAACAGCAAAGTTAGATCTTTGGGACAAGATGGCCAAAAAGGCCCCCCTTGCGTTTTTTTACTTCCATTTGTGCTTTGTCAAATGAAATCTAGTCAGCTGAAGTGGAGTCAGTAAGACATAAAACTAAAGACATTAATATTAAGACTGGAAATTATTTTAACCTTTAAATTACACATTCCGCAAGACATTCACATGGAGAGCTTCTTGCTAGAGACTAAGGCAGGCGGCCTCTTTTAAAAACATATTTTTGTGCTATAAAAACAAAGCAGTCTTCTCCTCCAGTTTAGTTCCGCTAACGGTGTGTAGGTTTATGCATTGCTGTCCTGTCCTGTAGGGGATGAGGGGGAATGCCATCTTCCTTGTTACCAAATTGACCAAAAAAGCATTCATTTTGTTAACCTACCTGACTGACAGCGCCCCCTTGTTAATCTGCAGTAAACTGTGCCCGTGAATTTGAACTGCCGCGTGTCTGTGAATTGAAAACGCAGATCCACCCAAACAACAACGTGGTTCCCCCGTTTACCCAATTCTACCTACTTATTATCACACTAACAGAAACAGCAATTATGCACACCTAAATTAAAAATTTAGTTGTGATAATTTTATGGTAAAAATCAATTTTAGCACTTTTTTATACTTTTATTTAACAGATGATGTGGCAGTTCACGGATATTGCAATGAAAGCACACCATTTTTCATTCACTAGATGGCAGTGTTGCAACTGTGCTTCACCCACCATTCACACACTTTACACCGAACAGCTCTAACATTTAAATCACCTGTGTAGGTCCCCCTTGTGCTGCCAAAACAGCTCTGAACCAACAGGGCACGGACTAAACAAGACCTGTTAAGGTGTGCAGTAGATCCTTTAAGCCCCGAAAGTTGCAGTGTTGGGCATCCATGGATCAGACTTGTTTGTCCAGCTGCTCAGTCAAAATGAGACTGAACATCTTGAACTCTGTCATATTCTTTAAACCCTTCCTGAATAGTTTTTGGAGAGTGGCAATATACATGATCCTGCTGAAACAGAGCACCTGCCATTAGAGAATGTTCTGCTGATGTAGGGTCTCTAGAAATGGTTATATAGGGATTACGTGCCTAATTAACATCCAGATAAACGCCACAAGCTACGTTTTCACAGCTCAGAGCATCATACTGCCTCTGGAATCTTCCCATAGTGCATCCCAGTACCATTTCATGTCCAGACAAGTGATACTCACACACCTAACTGCCCACTTGATGTGAAAAATACTTCTGACACTCATGGACAGGGATCCATATGAGCACTGAAATGATACATGATTATGCAGTCCAATACTTAGCATAATCTGACTCTTATCATACACAGAATTACTTTTTTCAGTGCTTCATTATAATTCCTTTGAGATCTGATCAGACAATATTGTCATCTCTCTTCACACACAACCATATCACCAGTTTACAAGTTGTCCTTGCAGAACTACTTTTGCTTTAGCTTTAGCCACTTTAGATACTACCCACTGCATACCAGGAACACTCCACAAGACCTGGTATTTAAGATATGCTTTGTCCAAGCGTACTTAAGTTCACGAAAGAAAAGCTTTAATTTCTTCACCACAGGTTATCACCTGTTTGAAAAGTACTTTGCGCTGCTACCTGTATGAATAGTGCACTTAAAACTAAGCAACTATCATAGATTACAGATATTATGAAAGATTACAGAATACAAGACTAGAGATTTCATGTCTGCTACCTGACTCAAGCTGGATAGGGCCCAACAAAATATTGAGGAGAGATTAAAGTACAGTTTTGGTTGAGGGTGAGGTTTGGGTTAGGGTCAGTGTAAGGATTTACTGTAGAATTTGGGAAAATGTAAGATAACCTGAAAAACTAAAGCGACTAACTGTATGTGCATTAAATGCAAAGTAAGCATTTAAAAAGCATCTACTTTGCTATATCCATATAATGCCATATATAGTGCATAACTCATATTGCGTTTACTTAGTTCCACATTTATTATAAGCATGCTAGGTAAACATATTATGACATGTAAGAACAATGTACACATTGTATATGTTGTTTATATAGAAACCTACACTCTCATTTCATATCCACAGTTTTGGTTCTGAATGCAGATCTCCTATTGGTTATGATTGGTTATGAATGTGGACATCCTACATCCTGAAGCGGCTTATAAATTACTGTAGGCTCATGTTACCGTACATCAAAATCCTAATCAGAATCTTCTATCACATTTTATCATCCCTGGTCCTTAAAATTTACTGGTAGCAGATTCATGGATGAATGTGCTTTCGTACGGTTATTATTTATTTCACTACACTGAAATGATATAGTTCCAAACACCTCTAAAAGTACATGTTTTGTTATTTTCTAAACTTACATACATATTTGTTGTTATTTGCTGAGTTTAACATATTAAAAATATAAAAAAAATAAAACACAGGCTCATCCAAATGTGTGTGTATTTACACACACACACTCACACACACACACACACGCACACGCACACGCACACACACACACACACACACACACACACACACACACACACACCGTATTTAGATTGCTGTTTAACAATGCTTTACACTGATTTTATGTGCCAGTATTTCTGTATTGCAAGTGGGGCTTCTATTCACGATCTCAGTGAATACCTTCAAGCTTCCTTCATGAATTGTGTTGAACTGTAATGGCTGCTGCCTGTAGTGCCTTTGAAATGTACTGCCTATCCATGTTGAGGTCCTGTAGTTTCCCCCACATAGCCTGAGGGATGTCCTTTACAACTTGCTGTGCTGTAGCATTACGTGACAAGCCAGTTCCTGAACAGGTTAGTCTGCACATATATCTTTTCAACGTGCGCATGAGCTCCTCGGTGAAGCATTGCAGGGCTCTAAGCTCATTAAGGAGGTAAAAAAAACCTTAAAAGAAAACACTTCCTTGTTCTTTAGAGTCTTTTCAACAGCACACTCTGTGAAAACAGCAGCAGTCCTTCTTTAATACCAGTACAAATCCTTCCTCTCCATCATCTGCACTCCTGCAACAGAAACAAGACAAATGAGCAAATGTGCATTAAACAAATTTAATTTTTAAATGATCAGTTTTATTAAAATTTTTGTATGGACAACAATGCAATATCGTGTCAAATTATTATTCAATTAAATATTTAACAAAATAAAAATGTATGTATGTTTTTTTTACACTCATATCTAATTCACAAAAAATGATGTAAAGCTTCCCATTCCAAAAAGTCCATGTATGGTAACCAAGCAGCAAAAATGTAAATGTGAATCTTACTGTTTAAATTAACTTCTTTTGTGTTTCAGACTGGACTGCTTTTTAAATGAGGCACACTACTGGACAGCCAGTCAAAACAGCACTTTACATGTCAGGCACATTTAAAAATACATTTAGACAAAAACGGTTCTTTGTGAAGCTACTGAAGAACAAGCTTTGGTTCTTTAAAGAACCGTTTACTGAACAATTTCTGTGAAAAAGTCAACTGGAACCATTCAGTGGAAAGTCAAGTGAAACAGAATTTTCTTTCCATACTATGACATTTCCAAGTGAAAAAGAGAGTCGGGAAGCTAGAATACTGTTTTCTCTCAGTGATGGCAGTGTTGGCAGGAGTAGGGAGTATTACTAGCTGTTGTTATTCTTGTCGGTGTACTGTGAAATTAACAATAATCAGTAGTTCAGTATTTCTGAGTAGGATGCTTTGAGCAAAGAGTCCAAGAAAACAGTTGCCCTTATAATATGGTATGATGTTAAATATGTTTTTTCATGAAACCCAAAAATGTGTAAATTCTCTAGTACCAGAGTCAAGACTGTGATGGGGTGTCATCTGATCTCCGAACCCTGGATGCCTCGCCCAGCCTTGCATGAACTCCTGTTTGGAGGAGGTAACCATGACAGTGCCCAGGTCAGGGCGGTCACTGTGGAGCAGATTCAATAGGGAATTACTGTACTGATGATTAGGCACCACCAAACCCTCAGCAGACGCAGCAGAGGGATACACCATGGGAGGCAGCACCAAGCTGGCACCCTGCCGGGGACCACCAGACCATATGCTTTCTGCAGGAGGAACCGGTGGCAGACGAGGATTCATCTGTGGGTCTTCGTGTCTGCCAAGCTGGATTCGTTCTGGAGAATATGTGGATTTCAGGAGTGCAGGTGACTGCATGTCCCACTTGTTGGATCCCTGCTGCTCTGCAATATGTTGGAGCAGAATTGGATTACAGTCAACACATTTCTTGCTTATTTGTGTACTTGGTTTGTGTTTACATTGAAAAACTGCACTGAATTTGCTTGATTCAATCGTTTACTTCATTTGCCCATAATTGAAACGATTAAACTGCCAGTGACAATATTATATAAACACAGTGTGTTTTTTCATATGTTAATCACATTAAGAATTTTGCACACATTCGAATCATGCAACTTCATGGCATCACCTTTCCATGTACATAACACATAACGCTCTTGTCGTTTTGTTACCAGTTTTGATAGATTTTCGGATTCTCTTGCTTTTAATTCCTTCTCCCTTCAGTTTGGTGACTTGGCTCAAGGCGCGAGAGAAATGTGCGTCCACCATGCTGTTAATGTCTCCTTGGAAGTAGGTGTAGAGACGACTGCTGGACTGCTGCTCTGCCTTGCTCTCCTGTACACTCCCTTCATCCTGCTCCATTTCTGAATCGGCAAAAAAACAAAACACAGTCAACAGCTGCCCTAAAAAGATGGCAACATTAAATCTGTTGTTTCAAATGCCTCTTCTCTAGGTCAGTCCAGTTATCATATAATATAGATTTGTCCAAAATTTCAAACCTATCTTGGACTTCAGAAGAGCAGAATGTTTAGGCGACGCAGCATTTAATTCATTTTACTGCATTTGTCATCTATAAAAATAATTGTGACATTTCTGGGAAAAGTTATATCCAGGTAGATAGTCACGTTTTTTTACGCCAGTTAACCATGACCAGATTCCACAACTATTGAAGTTTCACAAATTGGGATGGTCAAGGCTGCCAATGCAGGTCCATTAATCTGTTCAACAAGTTTACACACTTAAAGGAGAACATTAATGACCAACAACTCTATCAGTTAACAGTACTGAACTGAGCCAATAATGGTTCCTGTGATCTTCTGACAAGCCAATGCTTAGATTGTGCCACTGTGGAGTCAACATACTTTCAGAGGAGGTTCTGGTTGCAAGAAAATGGGAGTGACTTTACAGTCACATTAAAAAGAAAACAAAAAATCTCAAGCAGTCGTCATGTTGTTTAACAGGTAAAACTTTCGTTTCTGCAAAGAAACACCATCTAATGGTTTATCCACCAATTCAAAAGTCGTACATTTTTTAGGTCTAAGATTTTTGTCTATGGCAATTTTATTGAAACTATTTTTTTTTTATTTAAATGTGACAGTATCAATATAATACTGTATTATTAAAATTAGTTCAAACACACTTGATGGCTGCCTACCTGAACTAGGTGTTGGATGTTTACTATGAACACAAGGAGAGGTTAGAAAATACCAAAGCTAACACACCTGAGATTTAATTTAGCAAAATAGTCACTGTGACTTAACATTTGTAAATAAATGTACAATAGAATAAAATAATACTTTAGCATTAAAATAAAATTAAACTGTAGCGTTTTAGAGGCGAGGAATAGAAACTAGAACATGTAAGCGCTTGATATTCCTTGTTTATAAGCTGCATGATGTAACCTGCACTCTAAACTAGACAAACAGTTTTGTAAAATACATTTTGTGTTATTATGACAAAGATTATATTTCAGGTCTCAGAAGAAGTGATATGTGAAAGAATTCAAACAGAAAATCCCATAACTCACAAAAATAAAGCAAAATATAGCTGTAATTTGTAACGGATTCTGTGTGAATTAAAAGATTTGTGTATTAACAGTGTAATAACTTGGTTTAACATTTAAATGAACCTTTCTTTTGTCAGTGTTCTTTAAAGCAAAACGTAAGATAGATAAACTTACAGGCTATAATGTGTTTTCTTTTTTTTAAACATAAGAAATAAACTCAAATGTGTGTATTTTTAAAGTAACAAGTTACATTTATAACCACCGCCAAAGAGCATATCATGTCCTGCAGTGTTTTCTACTTACCTGTAACAGGTGTTTTGAGTACAAACTGGAAAAAGGAAATCTGCTTAGCCTGTGCAGTTGTAAGCTGCCGAAAGCTGGAAATTTGTTGAGGCTGATCCAACTTTAGCTAGACTTTCAAAATTCTGGCGTGTTAAAGTCAGTTTCACCTCATGGCAGAGGATGTGAAGTGTGTGGTGGAACGTGTTTTCACACTGATGAGCCAGGCGTGTTCTTTCTAAACCAGTATGAACAGAATGTGCCTCAACTAGTCAGCCCACACTTCTGTCGCTGTGGCAGATACAAATGAGCTTTTTTTTTCTTTCTTGGGAAATCAAGTTTTCCACAACTGCCACTGTCCTTCGTGAAAGACGGGTTATAAGTATAGTGGAAAACCAGGACAGACCCCTTTTTAATTAAGGTTGGGGATTGAATACAATATATATATGTGTGTTAATTCATTTCATCATATAACACTTTGCTGCAAATCTGAATTTGTGACAAATACATAAATATAGTTATCACTGTGTACAATCTCTAAAGACAAAAATCTACAGTGTATTTGATACTGTGAGTGTGTGTGTGTGTGTGTGTGTGTGTGTGTGTGTGTGTGTGTGTGTGTGTGTGTGTGTGTGTGTGTGTG
>JBBJLR010117930.1:0-39102 GCA_037577145.1 Brachypetersius gabonensis | reverse complement strand
AATGCCCTCAGCTGCTTAACCAACCAGAACATTATCAGACAGGTTTAATTGATTTCATGCCAGGCCCAATAAAAAAAAAGTGTTCCTTTAATTTTTGTGAGCAGTGTATATTGTAATTTTTTCCCTTGTCCCATTTCTGCTACTTGCTATTTTTCTCCACAATTACTTCCTGCTGCCTTCCTCAAGCTTTGTATTCTTTTCTACACTAAACAACTACAATACAGTATGCCATAATATTGTAAACAGAGCAGTAGAAACTCCTTCCTTATGGTCTACTGTCTAATACTCCAAATTAGATCATTTCTTAATCACTCAATACACACCAAAAGCTAAATGATTCTTTATCTTGATCTTTACAGAATGCTTAAAGACAACATCCTACAATTTCAAAAAATTAATTATTTCGTAACCCTTATACGATCAACAGAATTTATTTTAAATGATTATCCCTTTTAGAAAGATATTCAAACGCATGTGATTAGGGTTTCGGCCCAAATCTTTTATTTTACGTGACCAAAACAATGTCAACGTCTGCGGTGTGGGCGCATTTCAATATATCTAAAAAAGACACACAGAAAGCGGTTTGTAAAGTATGCAATGCCGAAATTTCTAGAGGGGGTGAATCCACAAAGACTTTAACACCAAGATTAATTTTTCATATAAAATCAAAACATCCCTTTGAGCACAGAAGAGGCGTGACCCTTCGAGCACACCCACTCCGTCTGTGTTTTTGAAAAGGCAAGAAAGATTTCCAGTGATTCCAGTTAATATATGGACTACGCCAGTCTTTGTTTTAATACACTATTTTGTTTTAGGCCCACAGAGAATGTTGTTTTATTTTTCAACAGTTTTTAAAGCACTTGTTCTAAATGCACTTTGTTCATGCACTTCGATCAGAATATTAATATGCACTTGAATTCACAGGTTTTACAAGAGGACATTTAATTGTATAATATTTCAGCCATCTTGGTTTTAGGCTATTCATGAGTGGGTCAAAGTTAAAAAAAAATTTTAAATTTAATATTGTGCATTGTTTGAATAAATATGTTCATAGTTTTGTAACAGATTTATTCTTTGAACCATATTAATTCATGCAATTGCAATGCTTGACTTTAGTGAGGTATGTACACAGTGCCAGTCATAACGGCAATATTTAAAAAAATAATTTCTTCCAAGTGTATCCCCATTTTCGGTTTCGAACAAAATAAAATTTCAGTGCATCCCTATATGTGCTGTATTCGTTGCATTCCAGAGGAGTGGAACATTTAGGTGATGCTGGTGACTGTGCATTTTATTCATGTTACTGCAAGACCCTGCAGAAAGAAATGTCACACACCCCTGTAATGCTGATCAGGTAAATGTAGTCTCAAGGTCTACATTTAATATATGTTTACATATTGACACTGATAGATTTGTACATAAAAAAAATACGGTTCAATAAAACCCACAATAAAAAGTTTTTCACAGAAACACTGAGGTAATGAAAAGGTTGCACAGTGGAATTGTTCACCGGGTATAACAATTTCTGTTGCTCAGAATTGAGCTGTCCTTGCCTCAAGCTTTGCAATGCCTCAGAGGACTAATAAAGAAAAGATGGATACTCAGCACACTGTCACTTTGGTAGCCTTTGACCATGTTAAACAGTCTTACATAACACTTTAGCCTTGGTCAGACAGTCCTATGTGCATTTGCCTTGACAAATCACCTTTTTCACCTAAATCTCACATAATCAAAACCTTTTTTTTTTTTTACATTATTCATGCATTTCTGATTCAAAGGGCTCAAGCTGTAGATACCTATGTGCCCTTTGGGAAACTGGCACCTTTCCACTGATCTTTAAAAGCACTCTATTCTGGAGGTACAGGACACAGTAATATCACACAGCTCAAACGGTCACATTACCATATTCCGTTTAAATTCATTACATCCTTCACATTCATGCAACTTGCTAATCACAGACACAGACTTTCTCTCAATGTGTACAATTATGACTCGTTGGCACAAAGGTAAAGCCGTGCTGTTAAGGGTCCTTGAAAAACTGTCCTCGCTTTTTTACTCAGGTCTATTCAGGCCAAACATCAGATGTTGCAAATAAATATTTACTCATTTATTTACTCTACTCTTATATGCCATTCTGGAGATTATTTTGAACAGAGATGAGAGCTGGAACATGGTCATACAGAAATTAAGGATATTATTTTGGTACATAAACACACGAACTTCAGAAGACAATGACAAGAAAATAAATGTATGAAATGTTAGCATTGCATGTTTGCACAGTCTTATCAGAAGACACGGGTTACTTGGTGAGTTGGCGCTTACTCACAGAACAAAGTACACACACACACACACACACACACACACACACACACACCTCTGAAAGAAACAATGATTACTATTAAAACAGTATTCGGTCTAATCATGACAAAGCGTGATCAGCGGAAAAACTCTCAAATCTAATTGGCTGAGCCATGTTCAATTTCCCAAAACAAATCAGTGTCATTCACTTCACCCACCAGGTGATGTAATGATAAGGCTGATTCAAGTCTGTAAACAAATTATAACAGCAAACATTCCGGTGTACTTCATGTTCTTGAATTTTGTAACTACAAATCATACAAATATCCTGTATTACAGTCACACACACCGTGAAATCCTTCTGGTGTGGTTTTCCTTTCCCTTTCTGTGTCTGCTAAAAACACCTTCTTGTGGAGAACACTCCCTTATGACGTTTGCAGACCAAGTTCAATCTCATTTTTAACTGGTCATAGTGTTATAAAAGTATAAGCTATAAGTATATAATTGTTTTTTTACATATTAAAAGTAAATTGTATTCAGTTTTAGAAAGTAAGCGAGAGTGTTCCCGCAGTGACTTTGGGTTAGGGCAACATTTTCTACTTCTAAGTACACAAATTTGCTTTACAAATAGTGACATTTCTGAAGGGAGAAACCATCGTCACGTGTGGTGAAAGCCAGTGTGTTATGTTGAAACCCACCCAAAGGGCTGGTCTCGTTTACTGCTTCATCGCATTAACAGCTGGTTTCAGTTTCTGACACACAGTGGATCGTGCCCCCAGACATGCTGTTAACAGATACAGCCGTAAAAACCAATGAGCGAATGATGAAAAGGTCCAATGACGGCTATCAAAAAACTGTGTTTTAAACAAATTACTCTTGGCATGAAGGTTTAATTATAACATAAATCTTGAGAATGTATCAAGTGAGTACATCCAGAAAAATCAAAACTTAATTCAGATCTTTGATTTCAATGTTTCTTCTAGATTCTTTTTTTTAAGGTGGTGTTATAGACCCTTCGAAGATAACTGTGCTATTCTGTGCATTAAAAAAAAGGAAATACACTACAGTTGAACAGTATGTACCTCTGGATCACTAGGGCTTGAGAGATGCTGTAGGTAGTCGAGTGCTTATGACTGCAAACATCATGGTGGGGGCGTAGTGGGTAGGATACTTGCCTCTAGACAAAGAGGTCATGGGTTCGAATCCTACCTTCAGCACCACCAATGGGTTGCTGAGCAAGACCCTTAACCCCAAGTTGCTCCAGGGAGACTGTCCCCTGTAGTTAGGGAATGGAAGTCGCTTTGGATAAAAGCGTCTAATAAATGCCGTAAATGTAAACGCAAATGTTGACTGAACTTCTACAGTTCTTCTTGTAACAAACCGGTAAAGTGGAAAGACCATGCAAGCTTCATGTCCTTTATGAGCCAGTGTTCAGGGGTAGAACACAATTTGAAAAATATGAGTTTGCAGTAATTTTGTTGAGTTTGCAAAAAGTCTTTATATGAGCCCACATTTAACGTGTGAATGAAGCCCACTGTGATTAGACACTGTTCTCTGTTCACCACACTGCTGTATCACATGTCTGTCAATGGCAGGCCGCTGGGCTAATTTAATGGTAGTGGAAATACAGGAGATTGTTCTCAGTCTACACAGCCTTTGAAGTCTTCTAGAGGCACCCCCATCCCCTTCATAAAATCACTGTCTTTCACTGAGGCACACCAAACTTTTACACAACAACCCTGATTCTACAGCTATCATGAAACACATTCTGTCGAATAAATAAAACAGAAGGTCATAAAGCAGCTCACATAAAATCATTCACTTGCTCTGAGGATCTTGAATCTTTTATCAAAGATGTTTCTGAGAGTCCTAAAAACTGCTCCTCTGCAAAGTTCTCCTGGGCTTTAGGAGCTACATACAGCAAAGCAGAACAAATCAAACAGTAAAACAGAGATCTGTTCACTAATGATTTGGAGCTGATCTGCATAATTCAGTAAAGAGTTTAATCAAAGGTTAAGATCTCTTTAATGATCAATCATATGTCCCAGATGTCATTCACCTGTACTTTGGCTATTGGCCTTGGCTTATTGGAGGTGTTTGACATGACAAACAAAAACAAGCATATAAAGAAGGCCTTCATGGGGCTGAACATTCAGAAAGAGTGTGAATAGACACAAAATACACACAATGATTTTGGAATAATTCAGAGAAACAAGGAAACTGTTATGATTTGGGATAATAAAAAAAAAAGTATTTATCTGAATAGCCATTTAAACCCAAATAATTTAGAAATAAGCTATTACTAAATCATATATGCTCATAAGCTGCTGGGTGTTGTGCGCCTGCACATGCACCAAAGTGCAGAGATCCTTAGTGCTGTGTAATAGGAGTGGTCTGTTTTAATCTATTAGACTGGAAGCAAATAGAGCTAAAAAGATGGTCTGACATTATGCAAGTAGATTTACTGCACTAGTGACATAACAGCGTTCACTCTGTTATTATAAAAGCACTCGCGCAGACGGCGTTAATCATCCCAGTGTTAAACATAAATAAGAGTTATTCAGCCAAAACAACGTCTCTCTGAGCTGCTCTGCCTCACCTTTCTCTGGCAATCTGGACCTGGACTGACACAAACGGAGCTGTCAGCTGAAGTAAAGATACAAAAAAACACAGAAGGACAAAAGAAAAGACGATTTCACTCAAAGCGGTAAAATGAAATGAAAGTCCATCCCTAAAATGCTCCATGAAAGGACACATACAAACCCAAGAGATTACTGCATTTTACTGCATTCTAAAAATAGCTTTAAAACAGAGTACAGCGAGTTATATTCACTTCACTGGCTGATCCATCCCCTAGCCTGTTTCAGTCAAGAGTGCTAGATGAGAGAAAGCTGCTTCTGGGCAATCCGTGCTTTGAAGCACAAAAATATGCGATATGTGATAATGTTGAGTGCTGCGATGGTGAGATCACATGCGACAATGAAGTAAAAACTTAGCCTTTATAGTGTTAATGTTTTTCTGCTTTGGATTTGCTGGTAACAGACACCAGGCCCTGACAAGTCTATGCAGAAAAAAATTTAATGAAATATTTCCATTCCAACATGATTTTTTTTTAAGAATTTACTTAACAGAGCATTTTAATGCCTCTCATAAAACATTTGAACTATTAAACATTGAAAAAAATCTGAAAATATTAAATAAATGTAAACATAATTTAAATCACAGTAAGTTCTTAGCCAGAAAAAAATAGCGAAAGGTACAATAAAAAGGACAAGTGGCACAGAAGATAAAGAAAACTGCCCAGTGATTTTTGTTTTTGCCCTCTTCTCTGTGTCACTGGGTGAAGAGTTTTGAAAAAACACCATTTATCACAGTTCAGTCAGTTATTCGCGATATGTATATTGCGCAAGTTGATATCGCAATCACTGTAAATTTACGATATATTGTGCAGCCCTACATTCTAACATTATATTATATTAAAATAACCAAGTACTAAAATGATGACATCATGATATCACAATGCAAAATCTAATGCAACAACGTAGGCTGAACACCAACGACCAGCACAAACCAGCAACCCAGTCCAGTCCCAGTCTATCAAGTTTGGTAAACAGTGCAAAAATAACATCATAATTATGGTCATTATTTTATTTCACTCCAATGAAATGAAAAGAAAAACAAAATAAATTGAAATAATTTTGATTACTGAACATGCTAATGATATAAATGCATAACTAAAGCTGTGCACTTTACAAAACTGTGCAGAAGGGCAAGTCTTTCACTCACAGTACTGTACTCCACGCGAGATCAGGTCAAGGGAGATTAAAGAGACGTGTTCAGAAAAGTCTGAAGAGATTACACTAACAGGCTTACAGGCCCACGCCCCGCCATCTCTGTACTGGACACAAGTCCAGACATTAAGAGGGACGAAAAGTAGAGATCACTCTGATCATCACCCAATCCTGAGCCCAGTCCTTCATCCATACACCATTTTTTGCAATAAAATACAATGGTGTGTTAAAGCAGTCTGCCAACTGACCAACATGTCCAAGCCCCTTCCCCCCAAAAAAGTACCATTATAGGGCAAAGTCAATTGAAAGCCAGGGAGGTGTGACCGCATTAACATAGCCATTGTCTTCACATCTCAGTCAGAGTTCTCGGACAGATGGCCAGGCATTCAGTGCACTAATATCCCCTCTATATCCTTTCACTCTACCTTCAGTTACAACACACAGTAAAGAATGTCATTAAATAACAATAAATAGAGCCACGTTAAATGAAAGCACAAACACAATGCCCCACTGAATCAGCCAGTAACCACATTATTCATGCAAACTTTGCACCACACTGATGGTGAAAGGTCTACTGGATGCTAAAATGCCAAGAGTGGCTCAAACTATGGTGTAGTGGTAAATATCCTTCAACTGAACCAAAAACGAAAAGATGATGATTCAGGAAGCCATATGCCACCAGTTACCCACTGCATTTCAGCTGAGGACCAAACAAATGGACCCTGATTATCATCAAAGGTTTATCACAGGATGGAGAACTCTACTGAGTTCTGAGTTGCATTACCTACACAGTATCGGAAAGAAGCAATAATCTGGCACAGCCGAGACCAGCCTGTTTAACAGCAGGGTAATTCAAATGAGACGGCTATAAGCTGGGGAAGGTGTGAGGGATGGAGACGACGAAGCATTCTAAGAAGCCACAGAATCAAGCTAAGCCAGGTGCAGTACGTTTCATATAGAGAACCGAAACCACAAAAGAAGCTTGACAACTAGTGCATAAAATGTGGTTGTGTGAGTGTGAGAGAGAGAGACAGAGGTGCCACCATACCAGGTGTATACGCAATCCCAAACTAGACGTATATGAGGGTTGGAAATTATATGAGACAAGCTTACCCAAGACATACAATTTATATAATCATGAAATGAGCACTGCCAACACATTGTTTTTCAATATTTCTGCCCAATTAGCTTGTAAATGTAAACAAAGTCAGTGATTTGACAGTAAATCTCTTGTTCATTCTAGACAAACTTACTCATATTTCTTTCAAGTGGTGGTAACAGGAACAAAGGGGGTAACCATGAGTGTAAAGAATGAACAACTACATAACATTTATCTATATTTGATATCGAATTTAAACAACCAGTAAGTCCACTGTTAGTTTTTTTATATGCAATGTTCATTTTGGTGAAAAATATATATATACATAATATTGAAACATGAAAAGTTTCTGTGGAGAAAGTTTTGATTTAAAGTACATCTCTCTGTATTTTAGGCCAAAACCTTAGGCACAAAATAAAAATCACTAGGCAGCTACTCAACCAATTCATGCAATATCTTTCTATGATGGAGCTTTACACGACACTGGCATTAGTCTTAAATCTAGAACGGTACTGTAGATATTTCAGTCCACTACACTTTAAGGAATGTGTCAATTCTTCACTGCTGAGCAGCACTGTGAGGTTTTCTCAAGCAGGCCAGCACCTACATTCCACACATTCTCATGTATTACTTTACTCTATAAACAGAGAAGCAGCGAGAGACTGGGGATTAAATACCGAGAACACAGAAGACTCCTGGAGGCTGGGTCACCCTCCACAAAGAGAGACGTCTTTTCTAACAGTTAGGCTCAGTAAACCGGACAGAAAAGTAAAGAAAACTATACAAAATGTGGCGTCTGGAACAGAGAAGACAACATGGGCTGTTTCCAAAAGAAAAATTAAATTATTATTATTTCAGTGATTTAGAAATATCCACATCTTATCAATCGATCGGTCTTTGAGGAAATTTGCAAAAGAATTTGCCAAAAAATTTTCACACAGATCCTAATGTGCATGTTTATATTTACAATGTGGAAAACTGCACAGCAGACAACTAGGTTTGACTGTGCCTTTCAGCGACAAACACCAAACAAACACTGAAAGTGAAACTTGAAAAACAAAACTTTAAAGCCCTCAGCTACGAAAATACTGAACAGATGGGCAGAACATTTCAAAGTGGTTGGTGTTCAGTGGCAACATAGACACAAAGGCATTGAAATAGTGGAGCTAAAAACTAAAGTGTTTTGCGAATTCTGAACAGATTTAAGAGCTTGTACACCTCTGAGCCTGTGTCCACATTTACCACTCTGGAAGAAAAGACGTGGTTAAACCACACCAATGCAGTACATGTAACCCACTGGACTACCATTAGTACAGAAAACACTGTGTATAAAAGCTAAGCAACAAGAAGTGATGTGAAGGCCAAACGTCTCTGTCAACTGAACTAAATAGCAGTGGAGTAAATTATGAGGGAGGATTCCCAAGCAGACTTTTTAAACTTAGAGTTATTCATATCGCTAGTGTGGCAAACATGGATCACTGTAACAGCTAAACTGCTCCAGGGCAGGCTGAGCAATAAGCTTAAGCAAGCATGAAAAGGCTTGTCCCTGTTAAATTCAATCACTATGAAACTAGACCATTACACCAAAGATAAGTTTGAGTGATTCGTGAATTTACGATCATCTCATATAGAGAATTAGACTATATTGTTTTGTCTGCCCCAGAGGTGTCCAGCTCCAGTCATGGAGGGTCGGTGTCTGGAACAGTTTAGTGGATCTTCTCAAACATGCTCAAACATTAGCAAATCAGTTAAACCAGGGGCTTGAAAAAGAAAATCAAACTGTGCTGACACCGGCCCTCCAGAACCAGATTTGATCACAGAATTATATTTAAACACAGACTATAAAAATGAAGTAAGAAAAAAAAAACAAAAAAACCATGTACTCCATTTAGTGTTTAATCAGGCAGTGGATCAAAACCATGCCTTTTTTTTTTTTTGCCAAAATTCAAAGTAAACTTGATGAGGCTATAAACATGTATACAGTGACGCTGTGTGCAGTTTGAAGCTTTTCCTGTCATAAGGAACTAGGAGACACTAAAAGAAATGGAAGTAATTCCCATTATAAATAATAGTGGCGCAAACACATCAGCTAGAAAAGCCATCCAAATGACACCACCATCATCTCTACTAAAGCATTTAGTTCATTAGCACTGGTAGCAGCTTAGGCAACCTCTAACTAAGCTCAGCCGATCACCATCCGGATTCCACACGCGAATTAAGACAGATTGGTAATGAGTGTTTTGGTAAAGACTCAATCAGCTGGGCTTATTTTGTGATGTAACAAAATGCCAACAGAGAAGTGTGAGAGATGTTTCCCTGCGATTAAATTCTCACAGACACAGACACCAGCACCACATGAAGCTGAGCATACATCATGACCATTCTCAATGAAGCCAAATTCATATTAACAAGAAATTGAATGGGCAAATGATTTCTTTACTGGATTAAAATGAAAAGAGCTGGGAGGAGGGAGTTTATTCACTGTGTGTTGAAGCCCTGTGGGGTTGGACAGCCATGTATTCAGTCATGCAGAAATACAGGGAGGTGACCAACAGGAAGTGTGTCTCTGCCCCAAACAATGTGAAGCAGGGAAACGCGGCCCTCCGCTCAGCCAGAAATACATCTGAAAAATCCATTGCTCTCTCAGCTCTGTGTTACCTTGGTCTCTCCCCCTCTTTGTATTCTCTGCTGGTTTTGCTGGAAGTGCATGTGCACCATTTAGCAATGACAAACAGGGCTGTGTCCTAAATATCAATAAACACAGTTGGCCAGATTCCTGGGCTTGGACTAAACTGCAGCACTAAAGGCGAGTCATTATTGGAGCTGTTTTGAGTACAAGCTTAGGCTTGATCTGAGTCTGGGAAAAAGTCTGGGTCTGGGCCTAAAATAAAACTTTTTGTAATCGATATGGACATGCATGCGTTAATATTACTGAAAGAATTTCACACACTGCAAGCACATACAAGACTGTTCCCAGAAGTGTAATATTCACTTGTACACTCTAGCAGGAAAGAAAAACTGGCTTGAAGGACAATTACAGCTATTTGTCCATTTTTTCTCTTTTGGCATAATCATTAAACTATAAAAACATTTTTCCACTGTGGTCTGACAGAAAATGTATTTCTAACAGAGGTGATGGGATCCAGAGGTGTTTAAAAATGCTTTTAAAAGCTACTCTGGAGAAAACTATTACATAAATGGTTACGAATATGTTATCTGATGCCAGGAATGTTGTTTGTTAACTGATAGCTTAGAGATAAGCTTTTGCCTTAAAACCCTTCAAAGGGGTAAATTCGGGTCATAGTAAGGCAAAACAGTAGCCAACCACTGGCTCCCCTCACCTCCACTGTAAAGAAATAAACTTTCTTTACCAGAACCTTTCACTTCAAATCACTTGCATGTTTACATCTCATCCACTGAATTCCAATTCACAAACATACCATTTGCCTTTTTGTGGGTGGAATGAAAATATGCTATCTGCACTAAATATAACTTTGCAAGCTTAGAGCAGATTACCACTATAATTAATAACAAAAAAAAAATTGTATGTCTGGTGTGCTTTTCACTGCCATATCGTGACATGGATCACATTGCGAAGCTGCAGTCAGTGCCTATCTCTACACACACCTACACCAGGCTCTGAAAGTGAAGCCAGTTTATGATTAGAGGTTGATGAGTGATGTATGAGGTGTCTCTTCTCCTGCACCACGAAGACAAACCGCAGGTGAGCACACTGCTACAGTGGCAAAAGAAAGCGAACAATGCCTCGCAAGGGCTGGGCGTTATCTATCTCAGTCAGCCGCTGCAGCATATTCTCATACCCTGGAGATCGAGCTGTTGGGCCAGAGAGCTTTTCAACAAGTGGTAACTTAATCTATGCTGTTCAGCGATTCTGCCTTTGTCTGAAGATCTGAGCTCACAAAGACACCATCTTCTAGGTCATTTCAGGTTGAATCCAGAATGGCAATCAGTTTTAGCCAAGTATATATTCACATACAGGGAATGAGACCTATGGAGTGTTCTTACGAAGAAAAATATAGCCAATATAGCAATACTATAGCAAAAACAACAAAAGAAAAGAAACACACAGAATCTGGTGGAATTGAGGAGATGGGCGTTATTGACAGCTGTGTTAAACATAAAGTACATACACTTCACACTAAAGGTAAAGAGTATGTGTGAATATCACAGCATTGTGTGCATTTTGCATTGTGTGCATTTATCTAGTGTACCCAGCAGTAGTACACTCTGTAGAAGAGCGTTTCCCATAACATTTGTCTAACTCCAAAACAAGATTAAGCATTCACATCTGAGGATGGGCATCAAGAAAAAGTACTAAATAGCGGTTCATGTCAATACTGAAATAATATTTCCTGAACAAACGGTGCTGCTCTCAATATTTACACAAGATTAATGCATACTAAACATAACTGGCATTTTCAAATGGTTAATGTTGGGATGGATCTGTGAGAGGGACGGGAATAAGACTCTCCACATCTCCTCCAGACATTTGTAGCAGCTCTGATCTTTTACACCATGACAAAACACATCCCTAGACCTTTTATTGTCCTACCTCATGACATCATTGCCCAAAAATACACACAGACAACAACAATAGCCTATTGACCTCTAAAATCAGGTAAAGTACATGGTTTCGTAGTCCAGGGTTGCCACTGGTCCGGAATTACCCTCACTTAAATACAGTCTACACAGTTACCTCACCTAGCCTGGGAACAGATGCACAACACTGGTTCTCATACAGTCAGCTATTTAATGGTCTCAGGGTTTCCGAACCAAAGCCCTGGGTCTTTAAAAACAAAGCCAGACAAGACAAGAGAGAGGCAGCTACAGGGCTGGCAAGTATGGAGACATACAAAGAGAAACAGGACTAACCCCTCAGCTCAGGTCTCACAATCTCCCTACAGTGACCACACACACACACACACACACACACACACACACACACACACACACACACACTTTAATCTCATGTACCATATTCACCTTCATGTGGTCACATTCAGCACAGGTTCAGGGCTTAAAGTCTATGCACTCAGACATTTTAAAACTATAATTCCTGACATTAGGACACCAAACACCTACAATACCAAGATGTTCAATAAAATTAAGTTAGCAAAGAGAATTACTGATTCTATGCCCAACTTGAACATTTCGTACAAACTGAACTGCACGCAAACAGAGAAGTGGGATGTCTGTACTAATCTAATCAGCCTGGCTCTGCCTCCTCTTCAACCCAATATTACAACAGTGCCTCAAGCAAAAGAAAACACAACAGGGAGTAATTAGCATAAAAAAAACACATATTTTAAAAAGAGGAATCCAAACGTTAGTCAGAGACAGGCAAAGACTAGCATTGTTTTATTCATGCCCAGACTTCTTCTCCTTTCTTTCTCAATGCAAGGGAAGGGCATCTACTTAAAATCTGTAAAGAAAACTGATATATATATATATATATATATACACACACACACATTGCTTTGAGCTGTTCAACCCACACGAGGCTTATCATATGGGAGGTAATGTCGCGAGATTTCCCTAGTGGCTGCCTCACAGATTTAGTGAGAAGGGTCACTATCCTCCACAAAATACAGGCATTCTGTCACCACCGAACCATTTAAAGCGCGAGAACCATTGAAAGCATTTAAATTTTGATAAATAAAAGATAAACACAGCTGGCTCTACAGGATTCGCAGCATTATGTGACATGTGAACGCTATATCTTGTAAAACAGACAAATATTGTGTGTTTAGGCTTTGTCACCACCACTGGTATTTCTTTTTATGATGGTGAATTGTTTGTTTATGTCTTACCGGCTAAAGCGTCCGGTTCCAGACCGGTCTGGTTGTCTAATCCACAGACGATGAAGTAGTGGGCGAAGCGGTGGGGCGCTGACCCGCCGCCCGCTGAACCCGCACTCATCTCGGCTACAGTACTCCGCTGCGTGGGCCAATGATACTAATACAAAAACAGGCCCATGTCCGAGGGCTAACCGTCAAATGGAGTCACTCACAGCGCGGTCACTCCAAAAAATGACCATAAGAATGGAGCAAAGAGGCTGTACGAACCAAATGGACCTCTGTGCTGCTCCTCCAGCTCCTCCGCCTCCACTGACAGGAGACTCCAACCCACAGGCTGACGACTGGACCTTCTGCGCCTCAACCAATCAGCAGTGGGCCGCGTGGACCCTTTAAACACCTCTCGACCAATCAACGTACGCACATTTGCAAGAGCCCGTTGTTTTCAGTGCAGCCTGCGAAAAGATCTTTTGTTCGTTCGTTGTACTGAACGGGTCCATATACACTATGTGGACAGATGTATTGGGACGGCTGCGCATTTCAGCAACCGGGACTACAAAGTCATTACATTCTAATACAGAGACTTTTATAATGGGTTGGTCACCATGCTTTGCAACTATAACAGCTTCCACTCTTCTTGGAAGGATTTCCATACGATTTTGGAGTGTTCGTGTGGGAAATTGTGTCCATTCATTTGGTATCGCATCCATGAGGTCAGGGACTGATGTTGGACGAGAAGGCCTGCCTCGCACTCTCCGTTCTAGTTCATCCTAGGTGTTGTATGGGGTTGAGGTCTGGGATCTGTGCGGGCCAGTCTAGTTCTTCTACACCGAACACATCCAACCATGTCTTTGTGGAGCTTGCTTCGTGCACTGGGGTAGATTCTTCCCCAAACGGTGTCCACAAAGTTGGAAGCATGGCGTTGTCCAAAACGTCTCGGTATGCTGAAGCATTAAGATTGCCCTTCACTGGAAGTAAGGGGCCACGTGAACTTTTGTCTAAATAGTGTATCTGCTCCACTTACAAGAGGTCATACAATATTATAATCACACAGTAGCATTGACACATGAGAAAGAAGTATTAGTTTTGGGCTGTGAATATATTACCATGTCAAACATTCTATATCAGTCCAGTCTCCATTCCAATACCGAGTACTTTCTATATTGTTCATACTGTTTACACAATTCTACTACATGGCACAACTTTTTCTAATCATTGCATATTTTACAGAGCTGTCCACAAACTTAGGAATAGTTTGGTTAAACCTTACTCTTATGTTATGTTTCTTTATTTGCAGTGTTTTGTATGTTGTACAACGTATTAGGTCTGTTGCACTATGTGTACTGTGCGTCGTCATTTCATCTCTCTGTACACTTGTGTATAGTTGAGAAGACAATACAGTTCACTTTGACTTTTGAGTAGTTCTATGAAAAAAGTACATAAAAAACATTACAAAACAAAGGGCATCAAAATTGGCTATACAGACATGCAGAATCATCATCAGTTACTGGAGAAGACTGGTGACTATGTTGACCGATTATGATGGATGATCACACTGACTGATAATAACAATCCTGACTAATATTGACCTCTCTGACCAGTAATGGCCACATCGACTGATAATAGCTATCAAGACTAATAGTGATCATCCTGACATAGAATGACTACACTGACTGACCATGACCATCATGACCTGTCATGACAAACCTGATCGATGACTAGACAGATATGACCATCTAGACCAATAATGATCATCTAGTCGGATATGTATAATATAAACTGACTGACAATGGTCACATCCAGGGGGGGGGGGGGTACATACTTGTTTACTAATAATTTTTTATTTACATTTTCAGTTACTATTGCAACAATTACAGAATAATTACAGTATTATTCTGTATTTCTGTTGCTCAGTCATGCTGACCCCTGCTGGCCAAACTGTTGTATTACCGTAACGTCCTGATTTCAGACTGAATAGTCCCGGAGTGTGAAGAAACTGCAGTTACGGGACAAAGGAGGCGTAGGTACTTGATTCGTTTATGTGCTTTTAAGAGCATTACTGTATAGTTAACATAATATAAGCACCCGGAGTCCTCTGCTGTTAATCAGGCTGTATGGTCTTCTTTTGCGGAGGACAGTGATTCTTTTAGTTATGTTTCTCCTTGTTCGTTTAACAGGTGCCGCCTGCTGTCCCACCAGAACAGCGTCTCTACAACAACCACAGGCCCACCTAGTGACAAACCTACACTACTACAGTACAGTACATTTTTCTACATCTTTAAAGACAGCAATGTCAGTGCTACACTGTGATTTGTTTCACTAATGTTTTGCCAGTGTGCTGCACTGTTGATTATTGTCGATCTTTTTGTTTTTCCTATTGTCTTTTGTTCTCTTTTATACTCTCTTGTCGCGCTGAGCAAGCTAATGACACAAGAATTCCTCTCTGCATAAATAAAGTTCCTCTTATCTTATCTTATTACACACACCTCTTATCTTATTTTTACACCTCAAAGGACGTTATTATATAAGATGTTCAGCGAAGATCACATGCTGATGGATTGTAGTTTCACTGAGAATTTGCAGTTTTGAAGAACCTACTGTCTGACACTTTACTGCTCTTATTGGAATTCTGTTTGGATTTTGGCAGTTACTTTTCAGAATCTGAATCAGAGAACTTTGATCCCGGAGGAAATGGCCTATAATGTGACTGCAAAGACACACAGGAGTAGAATAGAATAGACGGGAACATCTTTATTGTCGTTGCAATACACATACATATAAGATACATATAAAGTATATAAAACAAATAACAAATAAAGTGTGATGTCAAGTGGAGAATGTATCAGCTGTACCAGAATAGACCAGTATGCAGTATGAGTGTGATAAATTAATAGATAAATAAATATAACTAACAGTAGGCCATAGGTATCAAGACAAGATACAAGAACAATATAAAATGTTAATCTCTAAATAAGGTAAGGTAAGTTAAGATAAGATAAAACCATTATTAGTCCCAGAAGTGGGAAATGTATGGCAATAAAAAACTATACAACAGTGTAACATAAAAAATAGACATTTGTGTGCACATAGGTACACATTGTTGTTTGATGATCCAATAAAATACAGTCCAGTAAAACAGTTCCAGGAGTTTGTCAGTGTGCGCTGGGACTTTGATTTCATATGAGGGTGAGAGTATTTGGGTGTGGTTGTAGAGCTCTGTCCTCCTCTGTGTATTGATATTTGTGCAGATCAACAGGTTAAACATCTGCAGGTAATTCAATCTGTGAGGTGGCGCACGGAAAACACGCCCTCCGGTAGCCACGGCAACCTACGAGTCGTCCAGGTAACCACGCCCAAAAGTAGCCACAGAAGCCACGCCCTTAGAGAAAAAACAAAAGGAAAAACACACCTGAAGCACAAAGAGCAAATAGTTTCGGACCGTATTCCCACGAAGGGACGTAGACAGCATGGCGGCCGACGAGTCGTTGTACGTGAGGACAGTGCTGTCCCTCCAGGGCTCGGGGAAACCTGATGATTCTAGTCTAGCTCTGCCGTCCGAGGAGCGGCTAGCCCGGCCGGACCGGCGCTGCCGAGTGGAGCAGCAAGTGCAGCTCACCCTGTCCCGGAAAGGAAAACGGCCCACTCTCAGAGGTAGGACTCCCCAAGAGGTGGTAGGTCAGGCCCTCCTTCAGTACTGATTTGATTATTCTGGGCATATTGGGGCAATATGAGGCTAAAGGTCCAATGTGTGATAACATCTTTTTGTGTAAGGTCTATAAATGGGTCAGTCACTTTAATATCCTGAAAAAAAAACATCAGCTTACTTTTCATCTTTTGAATTTGTCAGGTTTTTAATGAATTCACAATAAGATAAGACACTAAATGGACAAAAATATTTGGGCCATTTTCAGGGTTTGGTCTAGGCCCTCCTACTTCCAGTGAAGGGCAGTCTTAATGCTAGAGACGTAAAGTCATGGTTTTATGAGTTTGGTGTGTATGATCTTGACTGGCCCACACAGAGCCCTGACCCAAACCTCATCAAGACCTTGGGGATGAACTGGAACTGAGGTTGCGAGCCAGGCCTTCTCCTTCAACATCAGTGCCTGAACTCATAAATGATCGAAAGAATGAATGGGCACAAGCCTTCCAAGAAGAGTGAAAGCTGTTATAGCTTCAAATTGGGGACTAACTCCATGTTAAAGTGTATTTGAATGCAATGTCATTCAAGTCCCTGATAGTGTAATGAGCAGCCGTCCCAACACTTTTGTTCATATAGTATAAAATTTGAATTGAAATAATACATTAAAGAAAATAAAGAAAACAGGATGAGTTTTGGAATGGTGGTTGTCCCCCACTCATGCATCACTTAGAGTGTGGAACAAAGCAGGAGGATGTAGAATAAGCTTCTCTGTTTTTCTCTCAGGTAGTGTGTCTACCAGCCAACTAGCGATCAACACACCAGCCAGGAATGCTTCAGTAAAAGTACAGCTGTTCTTCCTTTGCTTTTATATTATCGTTGTCATAAAATGTCTCTATATAGCGCCTAACAAACGCCAGCTGACTTTTTCAAGCACTACTAGAAATTCTCCAAACTTACTTGATTAAATTAGAGCTTCATTTTCATAGATGATTCAAATGAAATTATTTTTACCACAGGGCTCATCTTTTACATCAGAGTCAATGAGACCAGTGCGGAGGGTGGATGTTTCACATAGGCCGAGTCCAGGGCTCCCTCAGGTTAATGGCTGTGGGACTTTACGGTACGGCTTTTCTGGAAATGGCTTCTGCTGGGACTCTGCGGCCTTTACGCTGCCTGCCATGCGATCTGTGTATTCAGCCGACCGTCTTCAGACAACTGTCCCTTCGCAGCATTATGCACACTCTGAGTCTTTTCGTAACACTCGGTCTTTCATGGCGGGCCGTTTTGGTCCACAGCAGCTCCCCCGAAGGCCCATCTATGAGCTGGACCCTTTGGATGATGTCTTCCTGCCCAGCAACCCACAAGTAGGCCCTCTCCGATCAGAGCATCACCAGATGTTTTTGGAGAGGCAGAAGTTGCAGAGATCTCTCAGTCTGCACCAACAGGGGCAGTACGGATCGCAGGATTTGTCCTGGCTGGTCCGTGATGGGAGGGAGAGGCAGGAGGCAACAAGCAGACGGCCTTCACAAACCGCCTTACTGGTTAATGCTGAGGCAAAGACAAATGGGCCAGTGCTCGCCTTAGAACCTGAGATCAAGCGAGGAGCAACGTTTGAATCTCTAAAGTAAGATCTTTACTCTTAGAAATCTAGAATTGTTCATCATTTTGCAGTACAACAATTAAGTAATACAGTATTATTTATATGTAAGTACATATTTAATGACATTGTAAAGTAATTACATTTACTTAATTACTTTATATTCTGTATCAATAGAATCTGCACTTTTTTACTTTTTAGTGCGTTTCACTTTCAGTATTTTCCATAGGCAGAAATGAACCCAGGGGCAAGTTGGAGTACATTATTTAAGATTATATATATATGGATGTCTATCACACTTCATTGAGTATTTGAAAAAGGCATTGGGATATTAAGCCAAAGGGATAACATGGGAAATCCCAGAGCCACTAGTGTCATGATGGCAATAAGAGTGTTATATTGTTCTATTGTTAGAATTAATATATTTTCTTGATTACCTTTGTCACTATAAAAATGTTCTTAAAAAACGTGCGTGTGCATGTGTGTGTGCGTGTGTGACAGAAGGGGAAAGCAAGATACAGAGCTGACTCTGAAGACGGCTGTGAATCTTCTCACTCAGCAGAGCACGGAGAAGCAGATGACTGCTGCGAAGTTCATACAAAACCAGTGTTACAGCAGTGCAGACGCCAAGAAAATGGTAAGTAGCACCACCTTTTCTACAGTGTAACTCTAGAACAACTGTGTATCATTTTCAAGCCGAACAGTTTCAGCTGGTTTTGTTATGTGAGTAGTTGTTATTTTTGAAGTGATAAATGGACTTTGACTCTTGAAGTGATAAATGGACTTTGACTCTCATCTTTGTCTTCTTTAGCTGCTTCACCTGCGTGGCATTCCGAAGCTGTTGAAGCTTCTGGGTTCTGAAAACGAGGAGCTGCAGCAAGCCGCAGCTGGAGCGCTCCGGAACGCCGTCTTTGAAGACAATGACAACAAAATGGAGGTGAAAGACTGTGATGGTGTTGCTGTGATCCTGCGTCTGCTAAGTGTGAACCGGGACATTGAGACACGGCGGCAGCTCACTGGTCAGTCGCCAATTTGGAGCATTATGATTTAGAAATGTCTTTTTACTGAAGTTGTACACACAAACACACACTGATCAGTAAACAGGTGACAGGTTCATCAGTACCCATGTTCTGCTGACAGATCTTGGGTCCTGGCGTTTATGTGGATGTTACTTTGACATGTATGGTCTGACTTAAATATTGTTACACACAAACTACACCCTTTCATTGCCACAATATTAATGGCAGTGGCAGGGTAATCCCTAATGGCAGTGGCAGGGTAATGCTTGCTGCCACATGCAAACATTGTTCTTGAGTGGTTCAACAAACATAACAAAGACTTTAGGCTGTTGACTTCGAAACCCCCAGAACTCAGTTTTATGGAACATCTGCACGGTGTGCCAGACAAATCCAAGGAGGCCCCACCTCACAATTTACAGGAGTTAAAAGGATTTGCTCCTAGTGTCTCGGTGCAAATACGTTCAGAACACGTCTTCACCAGTCAGAGTTGTCTTGACTGCAAGAGAGAAACCTACACAGTCTTAGACAGGTTGTTTTAATGTTGTGGCTGATTAGTGTATGAGGCCCTGCTTGTAGACTTACTTTGCTTCAAGTAAAATAATATAAAGTGCTGTTTGAAAAAGCTTTTTAGAGACCTTACATGAGCATGATTTTTTGTTGATCAGATCGTGTTTTAATTTCACTTGACAGAAAAGTTAGGTGTGAACACAAAAAAAGGTGTGTGGGATAAAAAAAATGGCCCTGTACTTTCTTTACCAGACGTGGTTCCGGCTTTAAATTTACGTTAACAGAATTTAGTTGACCCTCTTATCCAGAGTGACATACAACAGTGCTCAAGTAGTCCATATCTGTTTCTTAAACATGTAAAGCAACTTAAATCCACATCCACTATACCTAAACAACACATGTCGAAGAAAAGTCAGAAGTTGAGACAAAAGAAAGGAAGGGATGGGGATTACGGTTTTTGTGTTTGTTTTTGTTTATTTTTTAGAAAAAAGCCGTAGTTAGTCACCAATGTGCCCCATAAAGAGGTGGGTCTTCAGGCGAAGCTGGAAGACAGTGAGGGACTCCGCAGATCTGAATGGAAGAGGGAGTTCGTTCCACTGCTGGGGCCCAAGACTGAGAAGAGTCTTGACGCATGTCTCCCTTTTCTTTTGAGCAGCAGGGGCTCAAGACGAGCCGTGGTTGAAGCCCTGAGTGGTTAAGTTACCTTCTGTGGAAGTCCAGTCATTAGAGAGTTGCAGTAGTCCAGTTTGGAGATAACCAAAGACTGGTCGAGAATCTGTGTAGCTTTTCTGATAAGAAATGGTTGGATTCTTCTGATGTTGTAGAGAGGGTATCTGCATGTTTTGGAGATCTGGTCAACCTGCAGTGAGAAAGACAGATCTTCATCTAGTGCAACACCAAGACTTCTTACCTTCTTAGAAGGGACGATAACCGGTTTGGTGAAGGACTCGCCTGAGGTGGTAGGCCACCTTCAAAGAGGAGATGTCAGCCAGACAGTCAGAGATGCGTATGAGGCCTGGTTATCATTGGAAGGGAAAGAGAGAATAAGTTGTGTATCATCAGCATAAAAGTGGTAGGAAAAACAATGTGAGGCTATTACATCCCCGAGGGAACTAGTATAAAGAGAAAAAAGAAGTGGTCTTAGGACCGAGCCCTGAGGAACACCAGTGGATAAACTTCATGGAGCAGACTGGGTGCCTTGCCATACTGCCTGGTACCTGCGGTCATGAAGGTAGAATTCAAACCGGTTCCAGGCTGTGCGCGAGATCCCAAGGTTGGAGAGCGTGGAGAGGAGGATTTGGTGATTGACTGTATCGAAGGCAGAAGAGAGGTCAAGGAGAATCAGAGCGGAAGACAGGTTGGCTGATCTAGCTGCATGAAGTTCTTCTGAGATGGCAAGTAGAGTAGTTTCAGTGAAGTGTGCCATCTTAAACCGACATTGAAGTTTGTTTAGAGAAAGAAATTATTTGATATGGTTATACAGTAATCCCCCACTTTTCGCGAGGTTACGTTCCAAGTGTTTTAGAACATGTGTTTTAGAAAAAAATGTCAATTTTTACAGTGTAAACTCCAGAGCATATATTTACAGTGTATGCTCCAAATATGCTCCCAGAACACTTAAATTTCATTTTAAATTTAATGCATTACCCCTAAAAAAAATGTAAAGGTAATTCCGCATTGGTCTCTTTTAATTTAATTTACAGTAGTAAAAATGCAAGAACAAAACAAAAAACGAGAAACACTGAGACGAACCACGTGGGAGATTCCGGTCTGGAGCGCGACAGACGCTTTAAACGGCAGTAGCATGGAGAAATAAATATTTAGAATTAGAAAACTTTATTCATCCCAGAGGGAACAACTGTTAGCATTAGCAGCGTGCTGCAGCCAAAACAATGACTCGTACACCAAAGAAACGTTGAAATAACTCTCTCTACCCACATGTTTAGACGGGGCACAGCTTACTAATACTAAATAAACTGAGATAACTGTTGAAAAATGTGGAACAACACTAAAATACGAAGACAAGACACGGAGCAGTCATGCACACACACTCACTCACTCACTCTCTCTCTCTCTCTCTCAGATTGTTATACATTCATTATATTACCAGGCTTCTAGTCACAACACGAACAAAATACAGATTTCTAATCCTTACAATCCAGGCTTGAAAAGGCAGTGCTACTTTTGTCGTCCAAACTGAGGTTGAGAATTATACCCCTCCCTGAGCTCGGAGGCCCGACAGGATACTTGCTGATCCCTCTGCCTCAGAAGACTGCCTGCCTTCCATAATTATGTTCTGCAACTTATTAACCGTTTATCTTAACAATACTTAAATTATACTTTAAATAATAAAGGGTAAAAAGGCTCTATACAGTATGCACAAACAAAAGCATCAGAAACATGTTGACTAATTGATTACATTTGGGAATAAAGGTACATTATGTAAATAAAAATATTAGTATTATTGTTTAGCTTTTGAGTTTGTATTGCCATAAAGATTGTACATTTGCCGGCAAAAGTTTAACAACCCCAGTCAAATGATAGGTTTTGTAACTGTAAGTACAACATCCTCAGCAGAAATCATGTTTAAATACATTTGTCTTTAGTTTCTATTACTTTTAGCATGTTGGAAAAACCAAAACAAAACAAAACTTTTGCACAGTTTACATTTAGTTCACATTTAGTATGTTTTATTCATTCAGTGACCAGGAATTGTGTATTACGATGTGAAGAAGCTCTCTGAGGAGAATGCATTTGTTTTCGTTTAGAACAGCGACAAAAAATGAAATTTTGCATATTAGAAGATGGTTTCTCAAGTCCAAGTTGGACAGTGCCTGTATTTGTTCTACTACTAATTTACCTTTTATCCTAATGGTACTTAAGCCTCCAAATGTTCTTTTGCTCCTCAGGGCTGTTGTGGAATTTGTCCTCTCATGACATGCTAAAGGAGCAGCTGTGCCACGACGCAGTAAAACCTCTAACTGGCACTGTGCTGGTGCCCTGTTCAGGTGTCTCAGAGGGGGAGGATCCCAAACTGGAGCTGCTGGCTGATTCTGATGTTTTCCTTAATGCTACAGGCTGTTTGAGGTGTGACTAAAGCACACAGAGTCCATGTAAAGAAAACACCATTAGATCTCGATCTGTGAATGTTTGCTGAGTTACACAGTGAATATGTTCTCAAAATGCGTTAGTAAGTGTGGGTGATTCATTTATGTATCCGGATTTGTTCTTGTTTTTTTGTTTTTAGAAATGTAAGTTCTGCTGGTCCGAATGCACGTAAAGCCATGAGGGACTGTGATGGTCTCATCGACTCCCTCGTTTATTATGTCCGTGGAACCATTGCAGATTACAAACCTGATGACAAGGTATCCTAACTATTGTTCCTGTTCGTTTCCCGTCTGAACCTTTACCCAGTTTAATCTTGTCTGTTGTAAACTTCAGCTAAATTGTTTTGAATCTTTTGTCTCACTTGTTGCAGGCATTAGAAAACTGTGTGTGTATCCTGCATAACCTGACCTATCAGTTTGAGTCAGAGCTGCCTGAAACACACAGACCAGTCCTGCAGGAGTCCAGCCAGAGTCTTGCACTCGAGACCCACACGCCTGGCTGCTTCAGAATCAAGACCACCAAAGACACTGAAGCTGAAAATGTTAGTGATTTTGTTTTAAACTTGTTTAACCCCAAACCCTCTGTTTTCATTCAGTGCATTTACAGTGTATATTATCTTAATGACTATCAGAGGAGCAAACTGTTGTTGTGTTGCTGTTGCTGTTCTCATGGTTGCTGGTCATTGTTTCAGCACTCAGAGTTGGACTGCCCCCTGCTGGAGGAAAAGGGGAACCCTCATGGTGCTGAGTGGCTCTGGAGTGCCATCATCATTCGCATGTACCTGTCTCTTGTTGCCATTAGCAACCGCCAGCTAACGCAGGAGGCTTCCATAGGAGCCATGCAGAACCTCACGGCAGGCAATGGAGGGGTACTGTCTGGCTTATAAAGTCTCTTTTGAGGGCTGTAGTGTTTACATCATGATACCTGATGTGCTGCTTGGATTTTTTCCTTTCTGCCACTGCTACTGTATATCTACCATAAGACTGATCACCATGGACAGTAGTTTCCATTCACCTCCCTGTACCTACTAAAGAACAGAAAACCAGAAGATGCCAATGGACATTTATTGAAAATAGTTTAAATACGTTATAAAACAAGCCATACATGCTATGTGTTGCTGACAGTGATGCATATAATGTAGCATAGGAGTCACACGTTATAATTTCAATGATTGGTGATTATTCAGTGACTACTGGCTTTCATTTATTCTTAGCGATACTGGCTACTTGAGATGAACTGATCAGCAATTTTTTATAGTACATGCTACTATTAAATCTGTCAGGTATTAATTAAATGTTTTATAACAAAACAGCCCAATCAATGGGTTTTCCACAATCTTCGGCTAAGTATTTTATATTTAAGGTATTAAAAGTTGTTCAAATAACTCTCCTGAACAAACACAGCTAAATCCTTAAATATTTCTATCAGGTAAAAAAAAAAATTAAACGGTGCTACCTGTCCAGTCACATATTATAGCAAACCTAATTATTTTCAACATGCCCCCCAGGTTTCGCAAGCTGTCGCCCACATCATAGTGCTGAGAGAGAACGGCCTGCAGCAGATAAAGAAGATGCTCCAGGAGCAAGAGGGGGAAGTGAGGAGGGTCTCTGTGAGTCTGCTCAAAAACATGTCCCGCTACAAAGAACTCCATCCAGACCTCAGTACGTACCTTGCAAACGTTACTCTCACACACAATTCATGTTTTTTAAATAAAACTGGGATGTATCCTTGCAGACATTTTCTTCTCTTTTGTTTTCATTTTACCTGGGAAAGCGGTTTTGAAGCCACATTGCTTCGCCTCACTTGTAATGATCAAGTTGTTTTGATTCTGTCTAGTTAAACAGGTGTTGCCAGACCTGGTTGCTATCCTTCCTGTATCTGACACGAACACAGAACAGCCTGTGGAGGTCACGTTACTCTGTCACATTCTCAACAACCTGAGCCAAGCTTCTGTACACAACACCCGGTCCCTTCTCAACCATGGACTGCTACCCAGGATCATTAAACTCAGTACCAAAGACCACAGGTACCCAATCATGGTGTGGTATTTCAGGGGTGTCGAACTCTAGTCTGGAGGGCCATGGTCCAGCAGGATTTTGACACCTATATAAACAACATATACTGTATGTACTATAATATTGTATACACAATTTTAATTGACCATTTCAGTGGGGTTTAGCTCTAGACTTTATTTCTATTTGAACATTTTTTTCCTGTAATAGCTTGATAGATCAGTCTGAATTTGTCTAACGTTTACAAAAGGAGTTAAATGTGCAGTCTTTCTTGCTTGCGTGATTACATGTCCTATCAGGCCCAGAATTATGAAAACACCCTTAAAGCAGAACACTTTTTACCTGCTTCAGTACTGAAGGGGCTCTCTAGCTTACATCATCAGAGCAAACAGCATTTCAATTTAGCCAGATTTAACCTGACCTAGCTGGTCCAAAAAGGGTTTCTTATTTAATCAGTCTGTGGAACTCTCAATTACACCTAGATGCCAATATGATCGGTCTTATTCTACATGTTGGGAAAGTGTCTTTCTGAAAGGGGAGCTATGAACTCTGATAGAGTGGTTGTTCAAGGCTGTGTTACTGACACTGATGGTGGGGACTTGTTTAACCTAAAGTCACTCATGACAAGATTCATAGAGCTTTTCAGACCAAAACAAGTGTAAAGCATTTTTTAATTTCCATAAAATGCCTCTGAAGGTTTTCTATAGTCCCATAACCCCTTTCATACAGTATTTAAACAGTTCAGTGTAATTACCACCATAACTGGGCTAAAATCATTGGATGGGACCACCTGCTCACAAACAATCAAAAGAGCAAATACTCCTTCACTGTAATGCTTGTGTTAGGGTTAATAAATAATTTAATATGATCAAAGTTTTCGTTTCATTTATTTGAATTTTAAGATACGGACCCACAAGAGCTGGCCAGGCTGCTGGTGTTCTGCTGCAGACAATGTGGAAGCACTCTGACCTCCATGGGAGCTACAAAAAGGTCAGTGTCTGATTGTTCAGCAAATGTTAAAAAGTATACATTGATAGAGAGTGGATACGGTTATAACTATTATATTTCGTAATTTCTTCTCTTGTCCTCTGTGGCAGGCTGGGTATAGGAAGGCAGACTTCATAAACAACAGAACAGCGAAGGCAGTCAGTTCTGCTCGTGACTGACCTCAGGTGGAAAACAGAGGGACTTACAAAAGAGACTAAACTAGAAGAACGACTTCGTGTTTCAGACACTAGAGATAAAAAAAAAAATAGTTTTTAATATTTTTTACTGTTTTAACATTCTGTGATGTTTTTTTAAATTTATATATATACCCTTGTCTTGTTTTTTTATTAAATTACTTTAATGTCAGTCTTGTCCCATTCTTCAGCCTGATCTGTACCCTGGTATTTACTTTTCTTGAATTAAAAGTTTCATGTAGTACATAAACAATGTTGAAGATTCAAAACATAGCATCCACTACTCGCCCCATACAGTCCAAGTATTGAAAGAAAGCTGCCAAAAGCAGTCTGTTTCCATGATGTCACGAAGGGCAATCTGCTGATGTGGGACTGCAGAAGTTTCGCCTGCTCATTTACAGACTGGGAAGCTGTCCATACCTGGCGCAATAGAAAGAAGCCAGTTGGGATTATTATGATTATTTAAACCAGTAAGTACATATTAAAACAATGTCTGTCTGTCTATCTATATGGCTGTGAGATCAATAAATATTTAGTTAAATATATAAGTGCTGGCCATTTCCCTCTATGATGACAAAACAACCAAATTTATAATTGTTTTTGCCACATAAAACCACAAATGTCATCAATAGGCTTCAATTAAAAATCAGACAAATGTAGTGTATGGACTCTTCAAAGTCAGGGACCTGCAAAGTCACATCAGACAAGAGTCAGGTTCATGGAATATATATTTCATAACCTCATATATTCTATCCATGGCATGTTGGAGGGAGAATGTGAAATATGTTATTACGGCTGGGGGATGGAGAGATCCCAACAGCGACATCCCATCTAAATATTTCATCCTTTAAGGGTCTAAGAACAGACCGTCCTGAGCTCCTGTGCCTTTGGTCTCCTCCATATTGCAGAAAGTGGACACACAGGCCACCTGAGAATATGTGATCTGCTGACGTCAAGCTACATGTTTGGAAAACCCAGCTCCATACACCCTGTCTGATATCACAAAGAGCTGATCTCTAGACTGTTTAGCAGGTGAAGCTGTCAAATCAGTAGGCACGTTTAAAGCCGCTTAAATGCTGAGTGTGTAGCTGGGGGGGAAAAAAATCTATATCTATATAAAAAATCTATAAAAATCTATTGACCAAGACTGTCTCTGAGCTTTCACCAGATGTGTACTGCCAGAGCAGATAAGCAGGACACACTCTGCTCTCTCCCAACATTCTGTGAAAGGATTGTGTAGAATCCTCTTAATGACCTAAGTAATGCTCTTTAAAGGAAGGCCCTGTTAGGGCAGCACATCTTGGTATACTAGAGGAAGACCTTAGGACAGAGGGCTTCTGAAGCTACATCAGCCATTAAAACAGTTTATTTGTAGGTTTTGGTTAGAAATTAAAAGGTTAAAAGAGTTGTCTCATTATTCCCATCTGTGGGACTGATAAGGGTTATCTTATTTCATCTAATCCATGTGGATTCAGCAATGCATGCTCTTCCATTGGTTAGGCTTATGGAATTGTAGTGTGACTTAATACAGTTTGATTTCCAGTGAATGAGACCAAAATATGTGGCCTAAATATGTGACTAATTATATGTTAGGTTTCACACTGACCACATCACACTCAATCTACATTTATAGCCCAGCATCCACATTTATGCCACCGCAAGATGGCTTGTTATTTTTGCTAGTTTATAAATGGAGGTCTTATAGAGGACAGATCATCCTTGAGTGTTATATCATAAAATGGAGTGCTATTTGGCATTCAGAAGATGTAACCATTTACCCCTCCTCACCCGCTTCTCTCTGGGCTCTCCCTTTATTCCTATATGCCTCGGCCCACAGGGCTGGTCCTGATTTATGAATGAACGATTATGCAACCCTCAGAGACTGCGGAGACGCAGAGCGTCCGCTGCAGTGTTTCCTGCACTGGCGTAAGACACATGCCAAGCCCTGTCTGAGGCAAGGGCAGCTTTTATAGCACCCACTTCTGCTTACAATCACCATCTGGGTTGGGCTGTGATGTTACCAGGCAACCGCAGTATGACTATATGTCCTCCGGAAAACCTACATGACAAGATCTCTAGTAATAGCAGCCATAAACATAAATATAAATAGATATATAAATAGCTTCTTGCCATATCAGAGCCACAGAACAGCTCTGATAGGAAGATAATCAGAGGTGGGGTTCGGCTATCTTGAGACCCGCTGCCGTAATAGTAACAATAATAATTAATAAGTAAAAGTGAAAGTGCTTTAAACATGACTGAGACCAGACATATCTCCAGTTTTCTATGATGTGACTCACTGCCCTTGTTTATTTGGTATATCAGGCCTCTGAGAGACCATGAAAGAATGATAAAAAAAATCAGACAGATCTCATAAATATCCCCAATGACTGTGTTTATGATGTAAATTATAATGCTATCTCTTGTTGTGCTGTGCTTTCCCACAATCTGTAAATTATAATGTCCCACCTGTGTGTTTGTGTCTCTCACTAAAAGCTCTGCATGATTACATGCTGGGCCTCGACGTTTGCTCTCGACCTGTCGGTGGGATTAGGAAACAGAGATCTCGTCTAAGGCTGAAGGCCTCACTTGCCCCGTGTTATTACGACTGCTTGGAGTGTCGTCTCTCTCTTTTGTTGTGTAAACACCTCTCAACTCATTCACTATTCACGACTGTCGCTGTATGTCTCGGCTTGCCGCGAGCATGGCTGATACCGAGCATAAGAACAGAAAAGGACGACCTTTTCATTATTAGCTTATCACACAGTAGTTTATTAGAACCCCACCCTCAGCAACAAAACCTGAAATAGTTTCTGAAATAGTAGTGTTTAAAAATAAGAACAGAAAGTGTTTGACATTTAATGGAAGTTATGTAGTGGTGAATTACTAAAATAAGATTGAACTTAAAGTAAAATGTCTGAACAATATTGTCATCGTCACATACTGCAATGTGGAGGCGGACCCCATGAGAGGGTGGGGCAGCAACTGCCTCGGGCATCGCTCTTGATGGAATCAGAAAGGTGTTACAAAGTAAATGAATAATAGTAATGGAATAATAGAAATAGGAATGAAACAGAATAAAATATTCTTAACAGAATAATGTTAGGTGTTGATACAACTACTGTACACTGATTTAAAAACACAAGTTATAGGATTTTCAGAGCCGAGATCCAGCACAGAACAGCTCAGAAAAGATTTGTCTGTGAAATGAAGATACTGTGAATCACAAAAACAAAATGAGATTAAGACGTGGGGGAGAAACAGCTGAGAAAATGATTATTAGGAGAGCTCTGAAGGGACAGACTGAGGGTAGCATTTAAACCCATGACCTCTTGGTCCAGGGGTAAGTATCCTACCCACTAGGCCACCACCATCCTCACAATATACCACTTATATTCATATAATTTGATAAAGTTAACATGCTGGACTGGGTTGTTGGTTGCCACTGGCTGAACACCAAGAACAATGCAGTTAAATAAAATATCATCATTAACAGAATGCATATTCTCCACGACGTCGTCACATCTTTGTATGACAACATTTTTCAGTGCATTGTTACACGCTTACCATCAAGATGTCCCAGCTGCGCGGAGGCCTATATCACTAATATCAGGTCGAGAATGGCTGTTATCTGCCACATCCGAGAAGTTGTAGGCTCTACACCACATAATCACGGTGAAAAACAGCGCCCTTAATGAACATGTTCTCAAAAGAAGCACCCTGCACAGACAGTCATTTACGCCTTTCCTTTATCACTGTAGTGTTTTTAACAGGAGCTGCTCGGGGGTTTAATTCTTACTTACAACGTCGTCAGACCTAAATATGTTCAAAACTATCTCTTAAAGCTCACAGCGAATTCAGACCAGCAGACATGACAGCAGAGAGTGAGAAAACTTCCAAAGACACGGATTAGCGCAGTTTGGGAGGATTACTGGGATGAAATTAGGTCATTTCATTTCATGTAGGTATGATTTGTCACAGGCTTGGTCTTGCTCATTTGAACACTCCATTGAAGATTAATGCAATTTTGGTGCCTGAAGAGACGACTCACTGGGTCTGGATCAGATTTGTACGAGTGGGTGCAGCAGTCAGTGCACTCATTTTATTGGGTTCTATAAAAAAACAAATGGTTCTTAGTCTGAATACAGTTCTAGAAGAAACCTTCAATGGGTGCAGAACTATTAGATCATGTGGACCTTATTCTTTAAGTTTTAAATAGTCCTGCATAGCTGTGTGAAATAACTCTCTGTGGTGGATGTCTAGTTTAGAATAAGCAGTTTAATTAGAATTTAACTTAATACACTTTGGGATAAGGTTTGTCACCATATGGTTTGTCAGTTATGCTTAATGAAATCATAACTAGTCCTGTTTGATTAGATTTAGTGCATTATTAAGCAACTTCTCAGACCTTAGAAAAACTAAATACTATGATGCATGTCCTATAAACTGATAAAATTTTTTAATACTATTTGTCCACTCCTACCTCAAGGGGGTAAACCAGTAAGGAGTGTAGAAGATTGGCTCATGTCAAAGTGTAGAGACTACTACCTCAAATGAGGTGAATATAATGTCCCTCCCCATACAATTTAGAAAATAAAACCAGAGACCCCTTGGTTCTACATTCCAGGTACATTCCAATTTCGATAAAGAACAATCCACTGAAATGTCCTTAAAGACACCAAACACTTGGAAGTGAAGTGCTGTTCATTACTAGTTTGTCTCTATCATGTTAGCTTGATGCACCTCAATTTAATTCCTTTTTAAGCTGTTAGTAAAAGCCTTCTTGGGTTTATTTTTGTTCCCCTTGGGCTGAAAGGTGTAATGCCAGTAAGACATGCCATAGCTGCGCCGAGGGAGCTGCTATATTTTACTCCCACCAGTGGGATGGTTTCATCACATGGGGGAAACCAGGCTGACAGATGCATGTCATTATAGCACCGGCTGCACAGTCGCATGATGATTGAAGAGGCAGAGACATCACAGCTGTTGACCGAGCCTTTTATACGCAACCTTTTATACTGAAGAACCGCACCTTTATATAAGGCTCAGATAAAGAACGACTTCATAAAAATATTGGGGGGAAAAAAGGAAACGGTTTTATACTGATACACTGGAAAGGCATGTGCTTCGGAATGAGACCGACTGAATTTAGAACCGACTGTTTGGACATCTTTACAAACGTGATTAGCTCCAGCAGTGATTAGCATGAATGCGCAACGACGTTGGGCGAAGTCCCAGCAGTGATTAGGAAAAGCTCACAAAGGCATATGGGCTGTAGCTGAAATGAGAGTCAGCGGTGTACTGGCTCCAGGTGTAGTGGTCAAAGTGACAGACTGGGTGAGTTGCCAGTGACAGTTGTCGCGCTGATCTCTGAAATCCTCATAATCTTGTTAATGCTAATCAAGATCACATATGCCGAGGCTGCTAAAGAAGATGCTAGGCCTTGCTTTTTCACTTCTCCAGACCAGCTCATCAACATGCGCAACCAAGTTGCCAACACTGAATTGACATCTGTGCTGTTAAACACTGTAAGACTAATACAACACACTTTAACTATGTATGCACTGGATCTGGAGCTGAAAGAAATCAGAAAAGTACATTTAGCCGTAAAAATTCTTCACACACATCTACTGCATAGTGCTTCTAGTCTCAATTATTTAGAGATAAGTACCATGAGTACATTGGAATGCTTCGCATGCCTCTACCTGTAGGTCTAATCTTAGGCCTTAAGCCATTCTGCAGATGGCCTAGAGCACATATGAAGATGGTATTTGTGCAGACACCCCTCATTTTTCATGCTTTTCTAGTGCTTCACTGCCCTGAATGGACAGGCTAGCGTTTACAGCTCTGGTTCTCGAAAGGGTTACTGGCTGGGGTTGGTGGTCAGAGGACATGTCCTCCAACACAGGGCCCACCCCGAGAATGTTTTTGTTCAGCGAGGTTCATGCAGTACAGTTTCTCCTGCTTCTTGTGGACCTTTTTCCCATTGATTTATGTCGTCATCCTCTGATTTTCCACGCTGTTGGAGATGGAGCAACAGGCTGCTGTAACCTTTAACCAAAAGTAGTTTATTCAAGTGTACTATGAGTATAGTTACTAAAACTGAGGCAGTATACTTGAAGTTTACTTTTTATATACTATATTTTAAATACTTAAGTGTATATACTGTAGTAAAGTATACTTGACTTATACTGATAAGTATAAAGAAAGTATATAAAGTATACTTTTATAAACTTAAAAATGTTTCAATTTAGTCCTATGAAGTATTAAATTAGTATACTTTCTAGTACACTACAAGTACATGGTCTGTATTTGTTATACTTGCTATATTTAAGCATACTTAATAAAATGAACCTCAAGTATACTACTTTTTGCTAATACAGTTAGCCATGAGTGAGTGGGGAGAGTTTTCATGTCTCACCCGAACACTAAAACAAGCCAGTTAGTGGCTAGTGACCGTTTAACAGATGCTTCCATAGCAATTACATTTAGCAATGCTGGCCATGCTGAATTCATCTGGTCAAAGAACATTTTTTAGCCTTTGTTTTAGGGGTTCTAACCTAATTCCCATCGGTCAGCAGCTTTTTCCAATCAGTCACATTTTGGTGCCTCACAATAAGGAGGTTAAACAGTGGGGAATTTGGTCGATTGCGCAAATAAAGAAACAACGTTTGAGCGACTTGTCTTTAGTAATGAGGCAATACCTTATTTATACACGTCCATCAGTATCTCACGTCCCCCCCCAAACACATACACAAAGATTTCACTGATTTGGTTCAGAGTTCAGTGGAAACTCCTGAACTTTCCTGACCTCAGTGGGAGCCATCTTCCAGTCTTCTGAGAAACTGAACATCAAAACCTTCAGCCTATTGACAAATAAACAGTAATCGTGCATCAAAACGTGAAAGTGTTTGTTGTTTAATGGAGTACTTATTTACTCTTAAAACACCAAGAATCTGACCGCATAGTTTAAACTGTTTATATACAAAAGCCCAAACATTTGCATACACCTCTATGTGAAACATTAAACCAGGGGTCCTGGAGGGCTGATGTCCCGCATAGTTGAAAGGTTTCCCTGCTCAAACACTCCTGATTCAACTGATCTGTAAATTGGCAGGTATAGTGGGTGTGTTTGAGTAGGGGAATTACTGAACTTTGCTTGACACTGGTGTGTGTAGCATTGCCAATGTATGTTATTATTGTTCTTCAAGCTGCCGACTGTGTTAAGGGTCATCACTGTCCCAGAATCCATGTCAACACAATTAGGAAGCCCTAAATAGATGCTTGTATGATTCTCCAGGGCAAAGACTATTTGAGGCACCATTTCTGCACTGCAATTCTATGAATGGCTAGACTACTCAGTGCAGTTTCCTCTGTCATGGACCAGCTTAGTCCATGTGTGACGAACTTCAGTCCTGTAAACCATCTGTATGGCTTTAAGTCACAGCATTAGCTGGTGATGGGCTGGTGGAGTTTTTGTGGCACTGAATCATGTGTTCAAGCAGGAAACGATGAAACTGTCCTGTGCAGGTGGACTACAGGCCTGGAGCTGGAAATCACTGAGACAGAAGGAGGACTGGACGCTCCTTCTATATTAAGGCTCCAGTGTCAGTATTTGTCAGACACTGTGAATGAGGTCATCATCAAAGATTACATCTCGGTTGCACTCTTTTCTATTCAGCAGTGATGACCAGTCTAATCTGGCTCAAAATGTGGAGATACACAAAACAAAGAGAAAGACAAACAATTTAAAACCATTCATACTTGAGACGGTGGAAAACAGGAAACTTGTCTCAATTAAAGTGATCACGTCAGACTTTTACTGTGGACTGACTGATAAGGACACGTTTTGAAAGAGCTTGCAAATTCCATCAGCCTTAAAACTGACAATGTTATCATAATTCCACTTAAACATTGACTGACCACAGACATAGACACACACAACCACCCAAATGCCAGAAGTTGTATATAAACAGTAAAGAACGCTTCACTAACTCTAAAGATACAAGAATAAGAGATTGCAATGATCAACAGAACAGACAATAAAACTACTGAAAAATCTAAATGATCACTGATTTCAAGTCAGGTTTTGTTTACTTTGTTGTTTTTCACTGGTTTGCTCTTTCCTTAGTGAGGCACAAATCTAGCTCATAAAATTTTCCTCTAATTAATCAGCCGAAATACAGTACTGTGCAAAAGTCTTAGGCAACGGATAAAGTTATAGTTAAAAGCTGTTTCCTGCTGGGCCGTGGTGTTAAGTTAGTGTTAAAACTCCTACATTACAACAAATACAAGCAATATTAATACAGTACATGGTGGTTTTATGTGTAGCAAAGCGTGTGGCCACTGCTGATAGAAATGACTTTGAACAATAAGACTTTTGTACAGTGCTGTATGTTTGTTCTCCAAATGTACCTTCTTTTGTTCAACACTTAATCTACGAGGCTAACTTTGCTCACAAACACGAAGTCAATAGTCACCCATTTGTTTCCTGCAAGTTCACCCCCAAAACCTCTCACCGTCCACTCAAACCTAAACCTCATCTTGATTTCAGTAACCTTTGAGCCATAAAAATGAACAACACATCAACATATCCAGTGTCCAGTCCTCTCCAGTTCTGGTATTGTCTGAAAAACCTGATAACAACAAAATTTTGTTCATTCTTATGGCTCACATAAGTCATACTGTGTCCTAAACCACATCAGCAACACCACCTTAAAGGAGAGCTGGATGTGGTTTAGGCAGTTTGAGAGAAGCTTTAGACAGATAAATACTTTATTAAACAGGTACAGGGATTTTTTAATGGGTTTTTGTTTACATTTAACTGGGTAATGGTGTACACTAAATGCATTTCTAAACTAATATACGAACTTTGTTCTGTCTAAATTAAAGCCACATGCTAATTGTGATACTGGAACCTCAACAAGAACGTTTTTTCTTACTGGTTTAAGCTAAATTAGCCATGTGTCCTCAGAGTACACTGTGCAGTGTACATGATTTACAGTCATTTTCGTTTTATTTGTTCTGGAACACAGCCACCAAAAGTGGGGTCTGTGGCCCAAAATTAGTCTGTGAGAATATTTGGCCAGAAAGCTGTTTTAACCCAACAAGTGGACAAGAATAACTAATTGGGCTTTGATTATATTTACCGAAATGGTATATTTAAAAATCTGGGTAGTCCATACATCCACACGCACACACATATAAATAGTGCTGTGCAAACACCCCTCATTTCTTCTCTTGCTTCCAAAACCTTGAGGAACTCCAGGCTTCTTGAAGAACTCTGAAAGGCTGTTCCGATCCTGAACCTGACCAGAGGAATGTGTTTTGTTTGCTAATCCACACACTGACCTGCCTATGAATCACTCAAGGAGAACAAAGGAGATCTAACTGAAGGTCAGAACCAGCAAAGAAACAGGTGCAGATGATTCCAGGTGATCAGGCGGTGATCAGTACACTGGAGGTGCTGAATGCTGAGAATTCCTTTCTCTAGACATCGCTACAACCCGTCACTGTGAAACATTTGTCCTCAATACTTCGTACACACACGTATATATATACATCTACAGTCATTACAATTCGCTCCTTAAGACAATCACGTTGGGCGTCCCTGTTCATGACCCTGCACTCTGGTGGGTGCTGGTGTATGTTCATGTTAATGTTGTGATGTGTGGTGCTGAAATAGCCCGGCAGTGCAGCACCCCGCCTGCTGGAGATGCAGCGCTCTCTCTCTTTCTCTCTCTCTCACTGACTCGGTCTCTCTCTCTCTCTCTCTCTGTGCAGCTGCGCAGTGGATCTGAGGGGTGGGAGAGACTAAGACAGCCTGCCCAAGAGACACATATAAACCAAAGGAGAACGAGGAAAAAACGTTAAGAGAATGAACGCTAGTATCCGACAGGGGCTGAACAGGTGAAAATTCTGCACCCTCGGCCGTATGGAGGATCTCTGATCAGACTGGGAGGTTTCTACGCTCTGATGCTGGTTAGGGTCTTCCTGACTTGAGGCTTTGGGGACTCCGCGGACCAACGCATTCACTCACTCTCTTCGACTTTCTCCTCGACATTTGTGGAGGCTTGGAGCTCCCGGCAGCGGTAGCCATGAAGTTCAAGCCGAACCAGACGAGGACGTACGACGGAGAGGGCTTCAAGCGGCGGGCGGCGTGTCTGTGCTTCAGAAACGAGCGAGAGGACGAGGTAGGGTGGAAGAGACCCCTGTCTACTCACAGACGTGTTAGAGGTGTCAGCCCCTTCTTCTGATAGCGTAGTTGGCCTGGGTTAATCCCACTCTCACCTAGGGTTGTTTTTCTCAAATCAGTGCTGTTTGTGTACCGTGCTGCTCGTTTTCATCCTGGCCGGCCACACGCACACAAAACCGTCACGGCATTGAAAGGTGCATTTAATAACCTAAAATTTTACCACCGTGTTGCACTTTCACCTGCACGACGCGTCTAGTAAACCGAACCGAAAACACTTCTGGTTCTGTTCGTACTGGCCTCCTGCCTGCGGCCAGCCAGTTCAGTCTAGTTCAGAACATAGCGGTGCCTCTTTTTTGTTCCCCACCTGTTTTCATACATGTCCCACATCTCACTGCCTGCTGGCTCTGTTTATTGGTAGGCTGCTGGTGCGTAGGGGCGGTTAACCAATCGTAGCGCAGGAGGCTAGGTGCCGCCGGCCAATCACAGCGCTAAAGGAGGACGGCTAAAAGACGGATACGGGTGGGTTTAAAAATAACGCATGCAGCCCTGTGCTGCCTGAGGAGGGCGGGATGGGAAACTGCCTGCTACTGAAGGGCAACGGATCAGTGTGTTTCTACCAGAAGGAAACCCCTTTCACGCACAGCCAACATCTTTAGTTCTTTCAGTGTAGCTAGTTCTCAGTGCAAAATGACCGTTGTGTTCATCTCGCTGCCGTACTCCGGAGTTTAATCCCAGAACATCTGCTCGAGTCCATCCCTGAGCTGCGGCCGGAGAACTGGCGCTAATCCGATTTGAGTACAACAGCCAGGTAAAACAGCCTGGACGAGGAAACGGGATTAAACTCCCTTATGATATACTTTTCTCCTTGCAACTGAAGAAGGTTCAAATCTGTCACTAGTGCCAGTGGTCCTTACGGCTGAGCTCCCAAGGCTGCAGTTATGTTTTTAATTTCTACCAGCCTTCACCTGATTGAGCCTTTTACGCGTCTCTGAGCCCTCTGCAGCTGGTGACCTAGTGGTTAGGGGGTTGCCACTGTAATCAGAAGGTTTTGAGTTCGAACCCCAGGACTGTTAGTGGCACCACTGAGGTACCCTTGAGCAAGGTACGGTCCCCACACACTGCTCACTGGGCGCTGTGTTGCTAATTGCCCGCTGCATCACTTGGTGAATGGGTTAAATACAGAGAAAGAATTTCATTTTGTTTATACAGTGTGCTCACTATACACTTACAATTACACTTCCCTGAGTCCCCTGCTCGCCTTTGCTGTGAAGCAGCGTATAGGAGCAAAGTATGTCCCAGAATCTTTGTGTGTTACAGCTTTGACCTGTAACACACCTCTCCTACTCAGCACGACAAAATTTTGTTAATTCGGTGTTAAAATACACCGACTCTGATCAGTTTAGTGACTCTAAAAGGCTGTGATGTGATTCTCTCAGTGCCGACACACTAATGCATATCATTAAAGTGCTGAACACTGAAGGAAGATATTGATCTTAGGGTTTTCGTTGAAGCAGCGCTTAACAAATGAGCACTTTTAGTTTATTATTGAGGCTGGAAGATGCATGCAGTTTGAAATGATGCAAGCTGAAGTCCTGAAATCACATCACATGACGCCGAGGTGCAAGGTTTACATTTCTAACCGCAGTTTGTGTTTGATTCCAGTATGGGCCGTAGGCTGCACATATATCACCTGTTAATCAATATCGTGATATTGATCACTGCACCACTGACATTACAGAAGGCTGCAATATGCAAATGAGCCGCTAACATATCAGTGATTTTGACCAGGCAACAGATTGTTACATTGCATTACATTCATTTGCCAGATGCTTTCATCAAAAGCGACTTACAATTTGAAGAAACACTCAAGTTTCAGGACAGTGTGAGAACTAGAGGAGAATGCTTAATTCTAAAATCTTTATGTAGGAGAAGTGCAAGGAGATAGATTGTGCATCAGGAAAAGAGATGCTCTCTGAATAGATGAGAGGTTACTGAAGATAGAGAGGGATTCAAGCGTGTTACTGGGTGTTTTGATGAATCAAGGTGTCCATGTAAAGCAACAAAGTCAAATTATTTTGGCCAGTCTTTAAAAATACCTCGGAGGATGCGTGTCTTTAATGGGTAAAGTGCTCATGTTCTACTTTTTCCTAATATTTTTTCCATGATGCTTTGAGTACCATAAATCAAATTCATTATGTCAAGATTTTCCAAGTTCTCTTTATCACTCAAAAGGCAGCGCAAGGCTAAAACAATTAAATATTTGTAAATGTTTTGGTTTTGTAACGTCTATTAAAGCTTAGTTTGCAGAAATGAACTGGATTTGGGTGTGAATGCACGTTTTGAGTTTTAAATATTTGAGTATTTTGCCTGTATCATGCTGGCCTAATGGCCAGGAGGTCCATAAAAGCAGCATGTAGTTTTTCTGTAATCATTTTAGAAGGTGTTTATATGTTGTAGGGGCGTGCTGTGAAAGAGAAAGGTCTGTGTGGAGAGAAAGTGCTACTGTTATTGCATTGTAAACCCAGACTTGTGAAGCAGGATAGTGGGTCCTGACTTAGGGCTGCTTGCAAATTTCATGTCCAATAGAATAGTCTTTAATTGCAATCAGCTTATAGTCTAGTGTTGGCATGAAGCCTGGAGCCTGATGAGACGTGTTGAATGCAAAGCAGTTCAAGACCTGATGACTGTTTGTCTGTATATTTTGGCATTATTGGCTGTAAGAGCCCACCTGGAGAGAGCACTGTATGAGCAGTGGTGACTCACTCACCGTGTGTGTGTGTGTGTGTGTGTGTGTGTGTGTGTGTGTGTGTGTGTGTGTGTGTGTGTGTGTGTGTGTGTG
>JBBJLR010117910.1:0-19943 GCA_037577145.1 Brachypetersius gabonensis | reverse complement strand
GTGTGTGTGTGTGTGTGTGTGTGTGTGTGTGTGTGTGTGTGTGTGTGTGTGTGTGTGTATGTGTGTGTGTGTGTGTACTATATGAATATGACAGTATTATAGGAAATAAAAACTGCAAAATGACATAAATAGTCACACTATCTAAAAGTCTAATGTATTTCAATAAAAATCATAATGGGTGCACGATTTCTTGTAAAAGAGGTGTGTTTACAGAAGCTTAAAGTATATAATGGTTTAAAGTTGCTCCTCATAATGTAAATGTTTTCCTAGGACTGTGTGTTCCAACAAGAACCATTTAGAAATGCAGCATGTCTGATTAAGCTTATTTTGAGTAGAGCTTCATTTAAAGAATGCTGGTCTAGCATGAATAGATATTGTAACAGGTTACAAAATTAGTATTTACTGAAGAATTGTTGCAGAATATGTCTAGTTCTTTTAGATGTTAGATATTAGTTATGTATTTAAGGCAATGAAAGTTAAAATTAATTCTCTAAAAGGTCAATCCAAAATAATATATTACATACCTGTAAAACTTGTCGCTGAAAAAATGTTACTGAACTGTAACAGTGTGTCATATATAATGCATAATGGTTAAGTTTTCATTTTGTTTAGATGTAAATATTGTTAAATATTAGTCATTATAAGATTCTGAGCTTGTTTAAGCCTGTTCATATAATGATTTGCACTAAATCCAATTAATCTAAATGTGCCCTTTTGTAATTAAACATGCATTTGGCCAGTGTTCTTTGGGTACTGACCAAATAATAATGCTACAGAAAGAATCCATTTTAGGATGCAATTTATCACATTAAAGACAAATTGGGTCATATTGCTCATCTCTAATTGATGTATTATTTTCATGTGGAACCAACACCCACATTTGAATTGAAGAAGCTCAAAGCAATACTTTTTTTCAGAAAACCTATCTAGATAGATAAGATAGATACTACCTATCTCCCAGGCCACTGTCTGTCCCCTTGGTTATTGCCTCTCATCAAAACGCCACTTGGTTTGTTGATTCTGTTGTCTGCTAGTCTCAGTATTTGTTGGATGCATTTCTGAAGATTTAGTGAAGCGCTCCATTTGCATTTGTGTTGATGATAGTCACTACCACCTCCAAATGTTTGAGTGAATAGTGCATGTTCAGAATATAGTCCAGCCTCCAGAAACACATGCTAATGCAAGGTGTAAACTGACCCTGTATTGGATAATATTTATGTGACCTGTTACGTAAGCAATGTATTTCAGGATTAGACCTAAACTGAACCTGATAATGGAAACTGTGGTATAAAGGAGAACATTGTCTAGACTTCAGTCCAATAGTCTTATCATGTTTAATGTCATGTGAAGTTTTCTAATTAGATGCTAAATCATTTCATTATATATTTTTATTTCTATTATTACTATTTTATTACTATGTACATGTGAAATATCACTACTTCTATCAATATTACTGATCTGCTCCTGACCACTATTTGTGTTATAAGTAATTCTCTTGACTATAATTTACTTATCTATGGTATATATGGTATACATATTTTTGAATATAGCATAGCGTAATAAATATTGAGTATTTGCTGGAGAGTTTTTATTGGATTTATATATGTCTTATATGTTATATTGTTTTTGTCTCTTTGGATTCATTTCTGTATTCTTGGCTATATGCTGACCACAAAATACTTTTGACTTTTGACTGTTAGCCACAAAACAATACTGATGACCTGAGGCATTAAAAAGAAAGCAGAGTGTGGAACAACACCTCAACTCAGAGCTCAAGACTCATTGACTCAAAATGCCTGAAAACCTGTCTAGCAGTTGTGTGGCAAAAGAAGATACAAGGGCTCACCTGGGTATTTATCGACAAACCAATTTAAGACTCTGTGTTGAAACTGTTAAAACCATGGTTGGCCCCTCATAGGTGTGACAACGCACCATGTCTTGTTTTCAGGCCTCTCTTAATAAGTGTGTCACACCACTGGAAATGTATGTCATGGTATGTTGGTGACTAGGCTGCATTTTCTGGCTTCACCTGACACTTTTTTTTTTACTCTTAAGTGATATTAGTCATAACTGTTTTATTTGACCACTGCACTGGACACGGCCTACTGCTGGACCTCATTTGGGCCAAATCCATTAGCATTACCACCCTGCTGCTATGCAGGCATTCGCTAATGAAACGTCAATATGTCCAACCATCCACTCTAATCAGTGTTTAATTGTGAAGGTGATAGATGGGCAGAGACAGTTTAGCGCCTGCAGAGTATTTCTTTCATTGAAAACAAAGTGCCGGAAATGCCCAGAGTGCGTTGGATTGAACAATTAGCCTTTTACCTTGAGTTCGTACACCTGCCGTTAGGAGGACAGCCTTCTGCAGCTGGATTCCTCTCTCATCAGCTTGGCTTAGCCTGCTTTCACACTACAATCAGGTCCCGATCATGCAGTATTCTCTGCACTGGGAGAAAAACCTTAACAACAAGCGACAAGTGTGTAGGCAAATAAACAGATGGGCTATCTGTCTGTCGACTTAATTTTAGGATATCTTGAACAGCCAGTGATTGCAGCTAGCAAAGGAGGAGGGCCTTTAGAAACAACAAGAAGCTCCACAGCTCTGAGAACACATGTAATTGTGGTCATTAGGAGCTGCATGGTGGAAATGAAGCAGGAAAGGTTAGTGACTGCAGGATCTGTTAATTGGTGCACAAGTTGTTAATGAGGAGTAGCGAGAATTGCTCTGCAAATGTCAGGTACAGATGGCCCAGTCCAGCTGAGGGGAAATGTCAGGACACGTGTGAAGAGAAGATGCAGGAGAAGGAAAGGCAGTAGGACTGTGTACCACAATCAGAGTGGCCTGCTTCTGGGTTAATTTTAAGCGGGTAATTAGTATGGCTCTCTTGTTAACATTGACCTTTCTCTATGAATATGATTACCAGGGTCACATAAAAGTGCCATCATGTGTGAGATTCAAATATAAGCTCAAGGAATTTGTGGGTATTTTTACCACGAGACTGGCAGGAGCCTTGAAATGAGTGACTGTCATTAGAGTAGCTGAATTACACCACTGGTACAATTATCAGTTCAGGGCTATTAACTGGGGACAGTTTGCAGAATTGTCACCTGCATACTTTTAACACTTTTAAAGTGTGGATACATTGTGTTGGTTATAACACAAAACAAAACAAGAATATCTTTAACGACTTAGAGCATCATGTTACAGCTCCAGTGTTCTTTTTCCACTAAATGTGTGAAGTATATATGTGGCTATTCAGATGTAAATGAAATCAACCTATAATAACACAAAAACAATTGAATTAATTAAGCAGATAGCTAATGCCAGGGTCCAAATTATGATGACTTACATTGCAGTTCATTGCATGTACACTGAAGTTATGTGATCAGTCACTTGTTCTTTATTGTGCATCATCCATAAGTCAGTCAAGGATGAAACATTCATTATAACTTCTATGTGAGAGGGTTATGCTAAACTGCTGTTTATAACTGCGGGGCTGTTTTTGCTATCTAGTTTCCATGTAAGAAATGAAGTAAATAGTTTGAAACTTTAACAATGTTACAGACTTGAAAAACTTTTTTTTAACATTTTGCATTTTTGAACTTGAATGTGTTTTGCATTAAAAGTAACATATGATCAGAACTGAGTCAATAAACATTTTTTTTTAAATCAGCACATTTCTTATTATAAACTACACATAATTTACAGTAATAAAATGATAATATAATGACCCCAGACTCATCACATATCATTATATATGTATCATTAAATATGTTATACTGTATTATTAAGAACAGAAAAAGTCTTAATTTAAGCCAAGAGAGGTCTTTATCTCACTATCAGACTTCAAGTTTCAGCCAGCTGGTGTTTTAGCCATTCTGAATTGTATTAGCAGGGATGCTACTTGTACTTCTCCCCACCCGCATCAAATCCAACCAGCACTACTGGGGACATGGGATTCAAACCATACCGGGATAACAGCTTTATCATCACAGCTTCTACTTCAGACATCTCCCCCAACCCACCCCAAAATAGAAGAGAATTTTTTTCTGAGAAAAAAAATATGTATTAGATAGAATGTACTAAGCCCCTCTGAGAGCTGCTGCATTTATAGTCATTTGCATTTAGTCATACAAATAAAAACCTCAACAACACTCTTACTCCAGAGGAAGATGCCAGATACTACTTATGATGCCTGCTTACATTAATTGACTTTAAAAGACATTGCAGTAATTGAAATTTAACACATCTTCAGGAATGTGGACACAGGCTAGTCATCTCATCAATTACACCTACTGTGTATCTACACTCATCATGCATTTTATAAGATTAACTGACCATATGGGTGCACCTTGCAGTTTGCAATTTTAGACTGTAGTCCATCTGTTTCTCCACATCATTTGTTAACCCTGTTTATCAATGGTCAGCACCCCACAGGACCCCTAGTGGGCAGGTATTTTTGTGGGTTGGATCATTCTGAGCACAGCAGTGACACTGACATGCTGTAGTGGTGTGTGTGTGTGAGCTGCAGACTGGATCTCACACATCAGTGTGTGGGGGTCCTGACCAGTGATGAACAGGAGGCTAACCAATGATGTGGAAAAACAGATGGTCCACAGTCTGTATCTGTAACATACAAAGCATACCTATGTGGACAGGGGAGCTGATAAAATGGAGCGCAGATAAGAAGTAGAGGTATCTAATAAAATGATACATCAGTGTTGCTTATAACTGTATACAGCTAAAATAATTTGCTGACTCCAAGAAAAAGCAGGACCAAAAACCGTTTTGAAGAATGTATAATCCCCTTGTTACTGGTTGAACAAGTGAATTTATTTACTAATGGCAAAAAAGTCTTTTAATGTTTCATTGCTGCAAAGGCTAACTGGTTATTGGGTAGCTAGAATGTCAAATGTGCCAAAGAGCAGGGCCTCATTAACACAGAACATGCTAATTAGAGCTACATGTCTTATGTTTCCACCACAACAGGTTAACGTATAGCTCTATATGTCAAAATGCACACACAAAGCCCTTCCAGTCAACACAAGGCTTCATATGTCTACACTGTTGTGACAAACCTGTGATAACAAAATTGTAACTTTATATGCAGAATAAAAAATCCTCACAACAGGGTTTTTAAAAATCGTACCTTCACTGCTTTTATATGTCTAGTTCCAGCCTTTATCTGAATCACTTTCCCTATTCCCGCAATCACAGGCAAAAGGCAGAGAAACACCCTGGACAGGTCAACAGTCCATCACGATGCAGACATACAGACAAAGACATTCACACCTTGGGGAAATTTAGTGTCTCTTATCCGCCTGTCATCTGTTGCCTGGGGTAGATCCTGGCAGAAACCCATTCACACACAGGGAGAACATACAAATACAGAGGTTGCAGCAGACGATGCTGAGTGGTGTACCGGGTGTTAGCTTTGGTGATGGCGGTGAGGGCTTGATTCCACATTTGGCGGCACCTGCGGACCAACTGTCGTGCAGACGATACATCAACCTCCGGTTCCTGGTGGTCAAACATTGGAGGTTGGAAACCCTGACACACCTCGAAAGGGCTAAGGCCGGTGGCCAAGGAGGTGAGGAGGTTGTGAGACAACTCAGCCCAGATGAGGTAGTCTGCCCAGGAGTGCTGACGCCCACATCGGAAGCGTCCATCTCAACAACGAATGGTTTGTCCTGATCGGGGTGAATGAGAACTGGAGCAGTGTTGAAGAGAAGGCAGAGGTGATGAAAAGCAGAGGTGACTTCGGGAGTGAAGATGAAGGGTCCAGTCTTGGGTTTGGTGAGGGCAGTTAGAGGCGCCTCAACCGATCTGAAGCCCCGGATGAATCGCCGATAGAAGTTGGCAAACCCCAGAAAACATTGCAGTTGTTTGAGCAATGTGAGTAGGGGCCACGACCGCACAGCCTCCAGCTTCTGGGGATCCATGGCTACTCCCTGGGAGGAGACAATAAAACCAAAGAAGGTAGTGGAGTGCTGGTGAAACACACATTTTTCCAACTTGCATAACAGTTGCGAATAAGATTGTAAGCACTCCGAAGGTCCAGTTTCGTAAAGACCTGAGCACCTGAAAGGGAGTCCAGGGCGGTATTTATGAGTGGAAGCAGATGACGATTTGGTTATCTCTTTCAGCTCCCGATAGTCGACGCAGGGTCGGAGATCCACCTCTTTCTTCTTGATGAAGAAGAACCCCGCGGCCGCAGGAGATTTAGAGGGTCAGATGGTACCATGGCGAAGACCCTCGGTGACAGCCGTAGCCGGTTTGCAGAGCTCACAGCAGGTAGGTCCCCATTGAAGAAAAGTTCACATGTCCAGGAGATGATCAGGTTGTGGTGAACCAGCCAGTGATGCCCAAGGATGATGGGAGGTGAGGTGAGCTGAGTGATGAGGAACTGGATAGTGTCAGTGTGCTGGTCGATGGACATCGTGAGGGGTTTGGTGCGAAGATGAATTGGACTGTTGGCTAGGGGACGACTGTCCACGGCAGTGATATTAACCGGCTGAGATAACACCTCAGTTTTGAGAACCAGTTATGTGGCATAAGCATGATCAATAAAGTTCCCTGCCGCCCCCGAATCAACGAAGGCAGAGGTTCTGATCTGTGTGTGACCCAACTGGAGACTCACCTTTACGACTAGCCGAGAAACGGTCGATTGCCAGGTCTGAACTGGCGGACCAAGTGAGAGCACCCCTTTTCACTTGGTCGATCCATTTCCTGGCCTTAGAGGATAGACATTGAAGTTGCTGATGGTGGTCAGGGGAGGCGCAATAGGCGCACAGGCCTTCGCAAAAGCATCACTCCTTCTCAGCCGCCAAAAGGGAGGTGCACCTTATCTGCATGGGTTCCCTAGCTCCTTGGGAGTGGGCCTCTGAGGCGGGTGGTGGAGCCCGGTGATCTGGAGCAGATGGGATGAGAAAGGTAGGCTCCGGCAGGCGAGTGAGAGAGCTGGTATTGGGCATGCCCACTAGACGAAGTTCCACCCAGAGACATATCTGTATCATACCCTCTAAAGTTACGGGCAGCTCCCGAGCAGCCAGCTCATGTTTGAGATGTGTGGAGATTCCTTCGTAGTTGGCAGTCTGGAGGGCTGGTATACTGAAGTTGGCGGTATATTGACTCACCGGGCGATCTCCTTGGCGAAGGTGGTACAGGTGAGAATCCACCAACACCTTGCTCTCAGGGTGCTGGAACGCGGCCTTCAGCTGCTTGGAGACGGCGATATCGCTGTTGGAACGAAGGACCGCGGCAGCCCACTCTGCTGCCTGCCCGGTAAGGAGGGAGGAGAAGAGGGCGATCCTGCTGCAATCAGATGGGTACCTCTGGGCCTGAAACTCAAACAGCAGGTCAAGATTGGTAAGAAAAATCTCAGCCTTCCCGTCCTTACTGTCCCACTTGTCCGGGAGGGCAAGTTTGGGAAGTGGAGGTGTGGCCGGAGCCGGCGGAGCAGGAGAAGGTGGAGAGGCCGCCTGTGGAGGGGCTGGTGATGCGGTAGACAGCTGTTGTAGGGTCTGTTGCAGGGCGGAGACCAGCCGTCTCATTTTCTGCTTCAGGTTGCATATTTCAGCCATCTCACACAGTTGGCGCTTCTCCTCTGGGTTCCAGGACACTGACATTCTGTCATGGGTAGGATCAGAATATGGAGGGTACTGTGCCCACTTTGTAGCGTGGTGGAAGAACTCAGATGCAAGAGGCACTAGAGAGTCGGTAAGCCACGCAGTTATTCTAGAATTCACACTAAGATGAACTCGCGTTCTGAAATCGCACACAGACAGGTAATAAGCAGACTCCGGAGAGTACTCATGGTACCGATGAGAAGGGTTGGGTTGAGTAGAAGAGCGACACGCAGGCATGAAGTCAACAACTTCTATATATAACTCACGACACGGTTTATATATCTCCGGTGCCTCGTGATGTCACTTGACCCGATGCGTGTGACACCTTTAAAAAGTAGCAAACCTTTAAAACCCATTACACTTTTATGACAATTGGATCCTTAGGATTGCACTCTACGTTTGAGGGTACATTTACACTGCTTATTCACTGGGAGTCAACTTTACCTTGACTGTCTTTTTTTTTAACAATTTATATGGAGTACATTTGATGCATTATGTATATTGGAATTCAGAAAGATTCTTTTTCTGTGTAAAAACTAAAATTATACACAATGATGATGGTTTTGAAGTGAGTCTCCAAAGATTGTTCTGATTTTTCAGAGATGTTCAATGGTTCAGGTTTTCTAATTGAAAAAGCAATACAATTTTTATGCACATTGTCCTGTCTGCCAAAACAGATGTTTTAACATCATCTTCATTGAGAGTGTTCACTGTGCGAGACTGCCCCACTGACACTATAGTACCTTTTTTTTTTCAAAGGAAAGGTTTTGCCTTGATAAGCAGTTAAGAGAGCCAAATGGTGCTTTTTAGAAAAGTTTCTGTGTCTTCATCTTCAAGGCTGAACAGTATTGGTGGCTACTTCCATACAGATGTATGGGCAATAGCAAGCCTTTTCTCTATTTATGTTGGAGTCTGTCGCTCTGTGAAGGAGACTGAATACATTACCCCACATTGGTGGAGGGGCAGAAAAGCACACATTTTGTGTGCATAGTGTATTTATGGGTACCATCCCTCACAAAGAGGCAGAGACTTTTAAGACGAGTCAGAAAGCAATGTTGCAGTAATGGCTGGCAACATTTGAAAACATTTATACGCTTCTTTTTTTTGCTCCCACTTAATGGCCTTACAATGACGAGTCAGTTAATTACAGCACCTCTCAGCGACTTGAAGGACAAAGAGAATGGAAGAGCACTCGCCCTCTTATGTAAAAAGGAGAAATGTGTTTACTTGCGTCTCCTGATTTGCCAGCTGAATGCAACAAAACGGCAAATGAATCATTTCCTGTTGGAGGCACGGCTGCCATCATTTTGCCTGTGTGCTGCAGTGGCAGCGGGAACATTGAGGCCATTCTGAAGACAGATTGGATATGACATTTGAAGAGCTGCCACAGAAACAAAAATGCTATCTTGGCAAGTGAAATCATCCTCAATCTAGTCAATGTAGCTGTTTTTCATTTTGAGATTGTTGGAAGAATATTGTGGAATTTTTCAACTTATTACCCACGAAACATGAGCCATCTGCCAGCTGTGCAGATTATATCTGTATCCCATCATTTGGCCCAGGACCATGTCTGTATACCTGCATGAAGTGAAAATCAGGTTTAGCTTTTGGACATCATCATTCAGTTCAAAATCTGAATGTCTGGCTGGGAGATGTTTTTGGATGTCGACAAAGAATTGGCAAAAGTTGCAAAATTCAGCTACAGTCACCATTTGTAGCATAATTGTCCTACTGCTGCCATTGTGTTCTGTCTAAATATTTGGACAAATTATACTTAATGCTTTGGCAATTTTGTTCTTGAAAAAAATGTAATAATGGTTCTACAGGGACTATGTGCAAAAATGGCATTCAGAAGACATTGTTTTGAATGTAGCTTCACTCACTGAGTACTAGACATTCTTTATGTACTCTTTATGTCTTTATGTACTAGACATATGTTCTTTATTTTATAATGTTAGTTGGTTGATGCTTTGCATAATTCTTGAAATAAGTTAAATAATCTAGAAAAATTCTTAAAAGAAGTGCAGTCTGGAATTAGAATTTTTACTCATAAAATACAAAATGCAAGGTCAATCTTCTAACTTTTTGGTTTTAAGAAATATAGGTAACATAAGCTGATGATATTTAATATGATTTAGTTTTTTCTGGTTATATTTGAAGCACTTTGTCAGAGAGAAGCTAAAAGAAGAACTAATCTTGTGGGATGTTGTTGCCACAGTGGAACTTTATTGTAAGGGTGACTGCGAGCTACCCGTATTTGCCCGAGGCATCGCAGTCTGGGCGGCGAACTCTTAGTAAAGGCCCCAAAATAGAAGCAGACGCTCCCGCTGAGACCTTATTCAGACAGCATTGGTAATTGGCTCTGAGAGTGGTTCTTACTAAACTGCAGAATGAATACATAATTTCCAGTCAAACATTTAACTCAGAGAATCACTTTGGAGGACTTTTGTCAGCTTAAGGCATCATCAACAAGATCATCAGCATTATCATCACTATCTACCGCCTATGTTTTTTCTCATGGAAAAATTTGACAACTTTTAGAACAGATTTTGGGTGCATTATGTGTCACTGCCACCTAACCGAAGCCAGTTTTCATTTAGTAGTCCAGTGAGTAAGAAATCCAATCGACGTTACCGTATGAAACAACCCCGATCATAGAGAAATGATCACTGAGTGTCATGTTCAAGTCAAGTCAAGTAAGTTTGCGGTCATTTCAGCCATATTCATGGTACAGTGAAATAAAAACAGGATGGTGGAGCAACAGAAGAACAAAACCAGAAAAACAAGACAACATAAGTATAGAACAGGACTACACAGAGTGCAAAGAGAGCAAGAGAAAAAAACAACAGGACAAGACAACATTTAGTGCAGTCGACATTTGAATGAATGCAGCATAATGAACATGTTAGTTGACCATTATTCCCTGCACTAAACAAATATGTTACCAAAGTTACAAAACTATTAAGCAGTCACAATACAAATACTGCTGTATACATTCTAATGTGCATACACAAATAAATGTGTGATACAGCAAAAGCAATGTAGCTACCAGCTCAACACTTGATTTGCACTGTAAATTCTTATAATAATGCTGATTAATAATATCCATTAAAATGAAGAGTGTTGGACATTAATTTTTCTATTTTGACTACTAGGGTATTTAATTGAGGCTTTTTAAATTTCCATTCACATTGTAGATGTTTGCATTCAGCACACATGTAGCAGGAATGGATTCCTATATCCTCATACAGTTGTGTAATCAGAGAAGCCTCTGCAAAGCAAGAGGATGATCAAAGAAAAGGAGGATGGAGGATATGTGAAGCTGGTGGTATCCCCAGACCTAATGCCTTCTTGCACTCTGAGCTGATCAAAATGCTCAAGTGAGAGCTTGTTGATCTGCATGGCAACAGAGAAAAGCTGCAAACAGAGTAAAAATGGAAATGACAGGCTGTATGTGTTACTGTGCTTTTTAGGCAGAAAAGTAAAATGATGCTCCATCTGGCTGCACTAAGGGTGCGTTAAAGTGAAAAGTGTAAATGTGGACATGAAAAAACTGGTATAAACAGCCTCAGTAAAATCTGAATACAGGACAATATGACTTGTTGGTCACGGTGCAAATGCAGGGTTTCATTTCTCTTAAATTTTATTTACACAACAAGAAATAAACACAAACAAGGCACGAGGGCCAAAACGCAAAGAGAACTAAATCACTGGTGACAGGGCAAACACTACACAGAAGACGGGTACAAAAGACAGACACAAGGGCATGACACAAGGCAACTTAAATACACAAACGACTTGAACATAAACCAATCAACAACCACAATCACTCGTGACCCCATGCACAGTAAAGCCAGACAAAAAAAAACATTTTTGAAAAATTACAAAATAAGAGTCCCATAATACAAATTAAACAATGACGGCTTTTGCCGGCCACTGACCGTGGACGTAACACAGAAGGTGCAGCCCATTTTCAAAAACGTCATTAATTTTCCCCCAAAAACACACAAAGAAGCTCTAGCTTCAGCGCAAGTTTAAAGAATTATAAGATGACAACATGTTCTTAGCAGAAAAATAAATGCAGAAACTCAAATAAAAACCATTAGATAGAAAGTGTATTGGACTTGCACCTCCTTACTTATCTGCACTAATCAAACAGGGCATCAAGCACTGCTCATCTGGATCTTCCATTGCTCAAAAGAAGAGGAAGACATGATTTAAGACTCATTTCACTGACGCCCCCCCCAGTAGTGGAACGAACTCCCACTTCCAATCTGTAGAGTCCCTCATTGACTTCAAGCGTAGTCTGAAACCCATTTCTTCAAGAAGCACCTTGGTGACTAACTAGGCCTCTTGTTATGGCTTAATAATTTATTTTTCTCTACAGTACATACAAAAACCCCCCAACTTTCGGGCACTTACCCTGTTAATTCCGGGTTTTCTTTACTTATACTTTAACCTCTGACTTATGCTTTAACCACTCTTAAGCTGTGTAAGCCCACAGTAACTTGGTTGAACAGCAGAAGTATAGCTTTTCAGGTTTGAAGAACAGACGTGGACTACTTGAGCAGTATTGTAAGTTGCTATGGATAAGAGCATCTGCCAAATGCCGTAAATGTAAATGTAAATGTGTGGAACATATCAAGGGGGGTCCAAAGCACGGTAGGTAGCCTAAGTCTTGAGTAAACCTCCCACATCTTGTACCCATTCGCAGTGTGCAGGTAAATGGTGTCAGGAGAGCACGACTTCACAACAACTGACGACTGGGCTATATTTAAGATTCTACAGTTTGAACATGAAAACTGTAGAACTGTTATTGATATGTATTTATTTATTTTTACACACTTAAAAGCTCCACCACACCGCAGTACCTCTTTCTGTTCTTTTCTTTAAACACCACCTCTCTGTGCTGTTCAGGAGGGACAGGAATTCTTTTTAAGAACATTACAGCTTTGATCTTGTAACAAAAGTTCATCTGTGAAATACATATACTTTGATGGTTAGCCTGGATGACATGCAAAATGCTATGAACAGAATGAAAAAGATGCAGAATAAAAAGGAAAATGAAAGTTTAATTCCCACTCAAGCATGTCACATTCAACATTTTAGCTCTGGGACCGAACTCTAAATAGTTATTACCCTAGAAGCTTTACTTTAAGGACAGAAACACTACAGCTTTCACTTCACTCTGCTTTTGAAAAGAAACTTGAACACACATAAGTGCTTTAAATGACAATCTATATACACTTGAACGATGATCAATAGAAGCTGCATTGAAGCAGTGCACAGGAAAGTGAACCCATGAGCAATGAGGGGTGAAAGGGGAGGGGTGAGAGCCCCCTGCTGTGAAAATAGTCCATCCCACTCTGCAAAAAATTGCTAGAGATAAAATGGACAAATGTAACCTTCCTGATATCACAATAAAAATTGTGAGCGACAATGAAAAATGGCTTTTAAACTCAATGAAAATACTTAAGTGCTATAAGTGTTACCAGACAACCTTTATTATTATATTTGTATTAGATTTATTTTATTATTATATTATATTTATTTATTATATTTCCAAATGTCCATCATGCAAACACACTCAAACAGTATTGAAAGAATTAAAAGACCTGCACAGTTCACCTCCATTGAATTGAATTGCTACTGAAAAAGGGAGCAAATGCAGTGTTTGCAGATAGTGGAAGGTTAGTTCAGCTCATGCACTCATAGTTTATGCCAAATGTGTGGGGTTTGTGCTAATCACAGAAATGCTCAATGCACATTTACATTTACGGCAATTGGCTGACACTCTCACCCAGAGCGACGTACATCAGTGCTCAAGTAGTCCACAACTGTTTCTTAAACCTGTAAACAGCTTAAATCCACGTCAACTATTTAACTAAAATACTGTACATTCGGTGCACCTATACAACATCTGTCAAATATTAATTAGCCAACACCTGCCAAACAATACCGGAACAACATAAGCCATAGAAAAGTCAAGAGAAGCAAAAGGAAGGATTTGGGCACATTCTCTTTTATTTACTATTTCATACTTACTTTTGAGAGCATGTAATGCTATCATGTCAAAATAATTACTTATTGAAACACAGATATAAATGGAGTCATTTTTTGGAGTCAAGTTATTTTTACTGAATTTGACAGTAAAACTGTCTCATACTCAGTCTCATACTGTAAAAGAGGGCAGAGTCTGTTCTGTGTTGAGCTGACAACAGAAAGCATCAAAGTGATACAGCCTTGCCTGCTTTTCAACTAAGGCCCATTTCTCGTGTGATGCAATGTCTGTTTTGTTCATGTACAGGGTTTGTGCAACAGACGAATTCCACCTAAACTAGAATGCCTTTGCTGCAGTCTGTAAACATCTGGGCATGGCATACTAAAACACTGGGAGTACAGAAACAAAGTGTGTTAGACTGCATTGCCCAATAATGCCAAAAAAGTATTTTATACTATGTAATGTGGGACTACTGGTTGTTAGGGAGAGGCACCTGCAATCAGAAGGTCATGGGTTCAAATCACAAGACTTCCATTGGCACCACCATTGAGCAAGGTACCATCCTCACACAGGCGCTATGTTGTTTCACACTGCTCACACTGTGTGGCACGATCACGTGTGACTATGTGGGCCCATTTACTTTATATTCAGTGAACAATATATAAAGTCTCATTTCTATGGAGCAGTAGACAAATAGAAATGAGCCTTTATATATTAAATTGACATGATTCGGTGTGGTTGCAATAAAATGTTACATCAACACAATTCTTGGCAAAAGAAGCAAACTGCAATACAGCAATTGTGTTGATATAACATATTTTATTCATATTGGCAATGTTGATATTTCATAACTTATAATGGAAGTGAATGTATTCTTTAGCCTGACTGTGTTTATGAGCTCTCCTACTCTTCATTAAGACAATGTAGAGGTCAAGCCATGTCTTTTAGTGATGTAAACAAATTAAAAAATGACAAAAATGGAGGTGGAAACTATGGTATTCATATTTTATTCATATATATTTATTTATTCTAATGCCAATATGTGGTCCTCATCAGCATAGTATATCAAGCTCTTGTTGAACAAAGATGAACAGAAAATCATCTTCCGTATTGAGAGATGCTTTCTATGCAGGTAGTTGCTACGTTCTTATTTACCTTTGTAAGGGTTTCCGTGTACTTGTTTGTGTGATAAACCCCTTCATGTTATTTTCATCTAAACAGACCAATGCAGGGCCTCCTCAAACACGAAAAGAGCAGCTGCAGCAAAACACCAGTAATACAGTGTTCAGAATTCCTGAACGAGTATGTCAAGATAGAAATTCTATTTCTGGGATGAAACTCGCTAAATATTTATTACTCTAGGAGCTCGCCCTGGACCAGAATGGAAACAGTTGCTGAAGCTGTTAGAACATATGTCACGCCTCTGTTCCCTGTTTGAACACACATATTGCAGGTATCTAATGCAGGTAGGCATACACAGTGTACTTATGGATCATTAAAAAACTGCATGTAATTTGTGTCAAAATAATGAGCCCAAATTAACGGCATTATCAACAGCCATCAACACCTTTCCTTACATGCATTAATAACAGCTGGAGGCCTAGTGGTTAGTGGTGCGATCAGAAAGTCATGGGTTCAAATCCCAAAACTGTTAGTGGCACCTCTGAGGTTCCCTTGAGTAAGACACCGTCCCCACACACTGCTCCCCGGGCACTGTTCACACTGTGAGCTGTGGTGTGTTCATGTATGACAAAATGGTCATATTACATTTCACAAGCTGCGAGTCTCATAATTCCCGGTAAATTAGGTCTGATAATTCCCAGCCCAAGTTGTTTTGGACAGAGTGGCTCTTTAACACGTTTTGTGAAGTGCGACCGTCTCCCTGTAACCAAGGCAACCTTTTCACAGCTGCTTCGCAACAAACTGTACATCAGAAACAGCGACTAAAAATAGGCTTCCATTGCAAATGGTCACCCCGAGGTTATCTGAGATGTGAGCAGTTGGAAGATTTAAGCCCATTGATTGTTTACATTGTTATTTATTGACTTGAGCAAAAGGCCTGACTGCTTCGACCGGGGAGCTACCGTAGTCTGTATTACCAGCTAAGAGACTTATCAATATATTGCTTTATGAGTGAGAAGCTTCAGTGCAAACAAGAACAGAAGACCTGGATGCTGGTTGATGTTCCACCAGAGAGGTGCCGAAAGAAAAGGTTAATTATTTCCAGTTCACTGGTGTGAGTGGGCAATCAGCCGCAATAATTACAGCATGATTTCACTCCCACTAGTTCTTGAACTTGTGTTTCTTTTGCCATCTTCCTCAGGGTGCCTTCCCTCATGCTTGGGACCCTGTTCCTCTTTGATAGTGTGAGGAAGGTGAGCTAGTCCCTCACAGCAGGAGAATCCTGTAGCAGCAGTTTCACTTATCACTTATACATACACACACACACACACACACACACACAGACACACACAGACACACACACACACACACACACACACACACACACACACACACACACACACACTCTCTCTCTCTCTCTCTCTCTTAATGAACTGCCGTATCACATCCCATGCAATAGATCTTCTTGGGCATGCAGACTTATTTTCCCAGGGTTCCACTGAAGTCTTAGTTCTGAGAGCAGGAGATGTAAGCTGGTAGTGGAGGATGTAAGCCGTTCCCCCTCTTGGCTAGTCTCTGTGGCGAGCAAGGAGGCCTAGGAGCACGTGCTGTGACTAAAACAAACCGATGGGCTCTGCTATTCCCTCTTCTTTCTTGATTCTTACACAGGCAGAGACCTGTGGAGGTACAGCATGAGCTGTCTAATTTAGCTTCAATCTAAAACCCATTTTCTTTGAAGTGCCCCACTTTTCTTTGATCAGCATGCGATTGATAAGGACCATATGAAAGTGAAAAAATGATCACAGTCATGTTTGGTTAAAGATGTTTTTTGGCAGCTTGCTGTTTCTGTTGACTCTTAACACTAGGTGAAGCTGCACAGATCCTGATCCTGCAGGGGTCCAGTTTCACAGATTCAGCCTGGTATCACCCAAATAAGTAATATTCATAGAAATATTCATATATTTGGCCATCAACTAAGAACAAGCTATCATGCTGTGACATTGTGCTATTTAAAACCGAAATTTGTTCCCACTATTTTTGCTTTCCAGTGTAATGAAAATTAAATGTTTCTTTCATCTGTTGTATACGTAGGCTCTTTGTCTGCTACATGATTTTGTCCTAGCATTCTCTTTGTTAGCCTGTTAAAGTGTCAGCACACAAATCTGCACACTGTGTTAATTAGAGAGGGCAGCATTGGCCAATAAAACTAGAAGGTGTAAACCTCAAGTGTAAATATTTGGACTCACACTTCTTCACTCTTACAACTACACAACTTACATAGTGTTTTCAAAGAGGCTGCTAAACTATTTAAGAACTTACTGAATGGTAAAACCTTAACAAGCAAGCAATGTTTTTTTCATGTACAATATTTCTTGTGAAATACGAGCAATATTTGTTTATATATATATATATATATATATATAATTTTTTGCAAATTTTGCACCTATGGGACTCATAAAGTGCTGTCTTATCTTATCCAGTCAAATATTAAGCCAACAAAGGTCCTGGCAATAACATTCCTTTTTAATCCTCCTTCCATTCCTGCATTCCAAGCCCCTGGAAGGGCATCACACTGGATACTAAAACACTGAATCATTGCTGTGAGGATTTAATTGCATTCAGCCCCTAGAGGTCAGGTGCTAATGTTGGATACCACTCAAAATGTTTTTCTAGTTGTGTGTGCTCAAATGAACACCTGTTTAAGTAATGTGTGCACCCGCCAGGATACTTCTGGATATAAAATACTGCGAAAAAGTATTTGCATCATGAGTTTCACAATTATTGCCTTTTTTGCCACAGTGAATACTTTAGATCCTAAACTGTATAATCAAATGACACATGAGGTAAGCACACTGAACACAGCCAGGGTGGATGTAGTTAACCCTGTTGAACATAAACTTTGCATATTTTAAAGTAATAAAAAATGTTGAAGTACAATAATCTGGAAAGTGTTATGAAACCATTTCTAATGGGGGGTGGGGCAAAACATCCAAGAAACCTGCAGCGTTCCAGGAAAACATACAAGAACTGTAAGTCTCTCTTGCTTCAGCTAAAGTCAATACTCATAAATCCACAGTTTAATAGGAAAATGGTGGCTATCACTGGGAAGCAGCAAAGCACAAAACTAACTAAACTAACTAAAAGCTTATCTCACCTTAGTAAAAAAAAAAATCAACATAAGCCACTTGGAATAATTTTCTATGGGATGTCCAGCCAAAGTGTTTTGGACACACAGGCCCATTTAAAGTAAATATTGCTTTTCACAGTAGAAACGTCTCACCAACCTTTAAGCATGGTAGCAGTAGTGGGGTGGAATTGAGTGTCTTTTTGTCAAAGAAACATATCTCATGATTCTTAAGTAGACTGTCTGTTTATCTGAACCGGGTTTGAAACATAAAAAGCTGACATAATAAGCAAGACATAACTTCATCACAATAACTGACACAGAATAAATGTTTTTGAGTCAAAAACGTTTATGAGTAATGAGTCAAAGTCCTTATTTTGAACCCAACTGAGCTTCTGTGGCCAACATTTTATTAATACACCTGAATTCAGGTTTTGCAAAGAAAAGTGGGCTTAAACACTTTCACAGCAATGTAAAAGATTGATAATTGGGTGATTGTTGATAAAAGGCAGTTTGCATAAAAAAATTATCTTTAATGCATTGAAAAAATCATTTTTTTTTGTATTTTATCTTAAAACCACTCCTGCAGCCAAACGTGATGTCACGACTCACAAAGAAGGATCTGAATAAAACAAACATGTTTATTCCAAAGGGCAAAATTTCACAAAAACAGAGACCAGCAAACAAGCTGTTCTGTAGAGTGACAGGGACTGGAACTTTGTGGTTATCAGGTGCACAGGCAAGTGCTTTATCCACTAGGCAACTACTACTCTACCATCTCACACCCATGACAGCATGGAAAACCCTTTGTTCACAGTACAGTGTGGTTCCTTGAGCACCATTAATGTGAAATTTTTAAACCAATCCAATCAGTCCAAAGCAGAAGTCAAACCAAGGTACAATGGTCTGCTCATCAACATCACTGGATGGACAGTAAGCCATTGTGGCTGAAAAGTCCATCGAAAAATTAATTTTAAACGTAAGAAAAGCAGATAAACAGATAAACCAGATAAACCAGACTATAATATAGAAGAAATCATAAATGTTAACTATGAGCTACGAAGGACTGTCACTCTGCAATTCACAGTTGTAATGAGACAGACAAAGTGAATGCCATGTTGAAATAACTGGCACACCTTGCTGCCTTGGCTTTTAGCTTGTGGTCTTTCTCATCTGTTAAATCATTTCTGTCATGTAATCTATCTATTCTCTCTATAATTTAAAGACAGTTACTACAGTAACAGGTGTAATAGAGTATTCAGTTTTCAAGCCACAACACTAGATCTCTGCTAAACAAACAAACTAATAAATAAAACAGCTTGCCCCTGAAAATACACCTCAAAGCAGTTAAAGTCTTTCGAATGTTTTTCCTGCCTGCAAGATACATCCGCAGCAGGGGTTTTTCCTCCTCTTTAAACTGGAAGATCCCATTCTAGACACAGCAGACGTAGTGATGGTGAAACCCGATTGACCCATTGTGATTAGGAACAGAGTTATAAGCCTGTGAGACATCTTTTTCAATTGAACCACCCCTTATTTTACAGTTTATCTAATTTCCTTTCAAATCCCCAGAATGGTTATTTTAGCAGCTGGCGGCGACTTGCAGCTTTTTAAAGATCTCAATGTTTCGAGGTGCTCGGGGTTTTCAAAGGCAAGCTGAATGGAGTAAAGCAGGGCCAGGTAGCCCATCACATGCCAGAAGACCCTGGAGAGATTCACTGAGGATGAAAGGTAATGTAGGCCTTGCCTCTATGTGCAGCCAGCGGGGGAGAATAGGGAAGGCTGCCTGACCTTTCCCTGCATATGCTCCATTAAGGATGCAGGCTGAGTCACACTCAATTGAGTTTCTCTGAAAAACAACTGGCTCTTAAATTGGCATAGAACAGTGTGTTCCCCTAGCTTCATATTCAATATGTCAAGAAGCGGACCAGGTAGCCCTGAACTCAACACCAATACATTTCCTTTCATACTGGGAGAAACAGACATGAAAACACACACACACACACACACACACACACACACACACACACACACACACACACACACACACACACACACACA
>JBBJLR010117897.1:0-19945 GCA_037577145.1 Brachypetersius gabonensis | reverse complement strand
GTTGGGGGATCTCTTGGACCTGAGTGGGGAAACCACTTCATTCTTTGGGTAATATTCATTATATTTCAGTTAATGTCCTATAGTTATATTTTCTTAAATTACCCATAATGTGATTTTTATTACAAACGGTACATACTTTCATTCATTCAAAACAGGTACTCGATGTCCCAGGAAAAGAAGTGAGAATATACGACTTAAGTGAGCAACACATCACAATAGATGATGAAGTCATGGAAATGCTCAGGTGTAATATCTTGTGTGTTTGCAGAGATGTATATTTTACATGACAATGTGCATGTTCAGAAATCATGAGTAAGTTGTGGTTTGTGTTTATAGAAACATTTTTTGCCAGCACGACTCCTTAGATGACTGGACAATTTCCTGTCCTCAGATGTGGAGGCACACAGATGACTTCAATTGTGGGGTGTTTGTATGCACGGTATGTTTAAACAATTATTTTTGTCATAATGGTAATATTGCAAACACCTACTAAGTTGTAGTGCTTTAACAGATGGCTGAGATGGATGTTAAGGACACAAGAATGTCACCTGAAGTACTTCAGCTTGGACAGCTGTGTCACCTTCGAATATATCATGCATCATGTCTGCTAAAGGATATTTCACATGAGGTATGCAGTGATTTTTTTTGCCATTATATTTCCTTTAACAAACTGTGATTAAAGTCTATTTATCTTAGCAGGGCCTTCCAGCACCCAAAAGATGTAAAGAAACTGAAAGTTCTAGAAGCCGCTGCCTTGCACAAGACATTTTTACCTGTTTTCACGGCCATGATACTTGAAGCTGACAATTGATTAAAGCTTATTATTTACTACTCTTCTCTTAATCTGGTATAGATACTTCAAAATGATCTTGTATCCAGAACACTGAAGTCCAACAGAATGTACCTCCACCAGAACCCTACATTTGATCCAAAACTCAAACAGCTTAGAGATACATCCATATCAGTGTTTGATGAAAAGCAAGTATGTAAATTTGTTTTGCAAACCTACATTAAACATATATATATGTATGTGTGCGTGTGTATTTATGCTATTATATCTTAGTGTTTTATTAAAATATTTTGTGAACATAATTTTTTAACTCCCGGATACTTGTTCCTGTTACAGATGAAGGCCATCATAGAAAGGACTTTTTTTCACTGTTTTAAAACTGGATAAGTCAAGAGCGAAGGACACCATTTGTTTTAGGTCATGCTTCCAGAAGTAAGGTTTAATCTAAATATAGAAGTGTTTGCAAAGCGAGTATTAGTCATAATCATTTATCCTACTGTTTCTATACTAAACATATAATTTCACCAAAAGATAAAGATAAAATAGAAAATGTTCCACAGTTACTGCGGCTGTTTGCTTATCACCTTTTGGCCCCATTGTGGCTTTTTGCATTATTGCATATACTAGATGATGCTTTAGCAAGTTGATCACTTTTTTGTTTTGTTTTTCAATTATAATTTTTATTAAAAGGTAACATTTAAATTTTTTAAACATTTCTTTCTAAAAGAAAATACATTGATTTGTTTTTTAATACCCTAATGTCAACTATTAAAGACTCATTCATTATTTCTCTCTCTCTGCAAGGTCACAGTCCTAATCCTGAAGCAGCTGGAGGGATTTAACAGATACCAGGCAGGTCATTTTAATGACCAGAGAAGATTTTTTACATTTTTCATTTATCATTGTTCATTATTATATATTTTTCTATATGTAAATAGAATTGCACAACACATTATTTGTTTTTCTTTAACCATTGTGTCAGTTTCAACAGGTACAGGCCAGTGGCACTGGCATGACACCTGATGAAGACCCTGGAGCGGCTGGTCCTGGCTCAGCCACGGCCCCTGGTGAGCACATCACTGGACCCACTTCAGTTTGCCTACGATCCTGGCCCTGGAGTGGATGATGCTGTCATCCACTCCCTCTCTTCATCTCTTCAACACCATCATTCCCACAATCCTCAGGGACAAGCTGGAGTACACAGGAGTGGATCATCACCTCACAACATTGATACTGAACAACCTCACCAACCACCCACAGTGTGTGAGAACTCAGGGCTGTGTGTGACATGGTCGTCTGCAGTACTGGGCACCCACAGAGAATGGTTCTGGTACCTCTTCACCATCTACACTGCAGACATCTCACAACTCCCCCCAGTGCTTCCTGCAGAAGTTTTCTGATGATTCTGCAATAGTTGACCTCAACACTGATGGGGACAACAAGGAGTACAGAGATCTGACCCAAGACTTTGTGGTGCCAGCAGAACTACCTCCAGAACGACACTGGAAAAAAGAAGGAGCTGCTGGTGGACTTCCACAGTCACAAACATCCTCCACTGCAACCACTGAACATCCAAGGCATGGACATTGAGGCTGTGGAGAGCTTCAGGTACCTTGGTGTTCATCTGAACAATAAACTGGACTGAACACACAACTCAAATGCTCTCTATAGAAAAGCGCAGAGCAGGCGGTGCTGTGGAGGCTCAGGTCTTTTGGACTGCAGGGACTGCTGAAGACCTTTTAAGACTTCCAACCGCAGTCAGTCTTTCTCTCCAACCGCTGTCAGACTCTACAACAAAAACTTTGCAGATGAGCACATACACATGCAGACAGACACACACATCCAATATACCAGGGTAGCTTTCACCTTGTTTCTGTTATGTGCAATATATCTAAGTGCAAATGTTTCTTATGCGACATGAGCAATTTTTGGGTGAAGCTACTACTGGGCAGACTGTGCAATTTAAAATGTGCGATTTTTCTGGTGCATGTCTAATGCCATTGTCAAGGCCTGTCACTCCATGATGTACCTGTGTGTGTGAATCTACAGTGTTCTAATTTTTACTTTGCCCACTTTGTATATATTTATATACATATACTCACTGTGTACATTTATGCACTTAGTTTATGTACTTACAGTTTACATACATATATGTAGCCTATATTTTTACAATAGATATCCATATTTATATTCCTTGATTTTTATACTGTATTTTATAGACTGTACCCTTGAATATTTTGTTTTATTTTATACCACTGTGACAGAGTATTTTATTCTAGTATTATATTAGAGTATTTATTTTTCTTTATCTATTTGTACTGTTCACCTTCTGCTGTGACAGAGCACTAATAAAGGTTTATCTTATCTTACCTTCTTAGTTTTTAATTAAAATTATATTTGAACGGAAGGTTTATCCGAGTACAGATATGGTTTGTACAACTTTAAACAAGGTGAATGAAAGATTCTTGTCACTCCTGAGTTGTAGGTGACAGTGGCTACCTGTCTCAATAAAAGCGTGCCTGACATCGGTTGCACATTCAGTTAGTAACTGTCAAGCGATGGACAAAAGTGGCACCTGCCACTCCTCTAGCGGCAGGCAATGTATAGGAACGGCTCCTGTCACTGTTTAGCGCCACTAGCGGAATACAATCATTGTTTTCTCAAATATGTCCCTGAATAGATCCACAATCAGCAACAAAAGCATAATTCGTAGTCATACAAATATTAAAAACGGGACCTGCCACTACTCCTGCCACTACTGAGGCAGCTGCCGCTACCTGCCTTGCCGGGTGCCAGTGATGTCACTTCCTCCTGCCAGCTGCAGTCATAGCCATTGTAAAAAACTGTAAGTTTAACGGATTTTTTGAGGAGTTTAAAGAGTTGCACGAATCTTACCTGGAAAAGCTTGACGAGAAAACACGCAATGAAGATGACGAAAAATGGTTTCAGCCTAGATATTTACATATAAGTACTTTTCATAGAAAATCCCGGTTCCCCTAATTCAGCTGAAGTCCCTATTTCTGCCACACCAGTGAAAGTCTTGCGGAAGAGGTGCGGAAAAGAATATGCAGAATCCTGTTCAGTTTGAGTCGGTTCCAGCTTATATGCCTGTATTGGGAGCAGAAGCAGCTGAACCCTCAATCACTGTACAATTGAATAATACGCTGGACAGTTCACTTCCCTTTCAGGACAGTGCCTTAGTGGTTTCCCCTGCTTACTTCAGGTCCAGATAAATATCATACCAGACAGGTTTTACATCCTGGGTCCTCTACCCGGCCACAACCACAACACATCATATCTCATAGTTTTCCCTCTACCTTTCCCTATGCCGGTTCATCTGTCATTCCCCCTGACACTGTTCAGTCAGATAGCAGTCCAGCCCGAGGCACTCAGCCTATCGAACTTCAACCTCAGCCTCGAACACCCTCTGCCCTTAGCTCTTTGCATGAAAACCACATGATCAAGGTTCTAGAGAATCAAAGGGAATGAACAAAAACGCTCATGAAACAGCAACTTTTGTCCACTTTACCACAAGGGAGTATCTCAATATTTGATGGCCAAATCCTGCAGTACAAGTCATTCATTCACTCTTTTCAAACATGATTGAACATAAGACCAACAACAACAGAGACAGATTACAGTTTCTTATTCCGTATACTAATGGTCAAGCACAAAGGCTAGTTAAGAGTTGTGAATATATGGGTCGCAGATAGAAGTTATCAGAAAGCAATGGAGTTACTGAAGGAACATTTTGGAAATAAATATAAGATATCTTGCGCATTGAGAAATACTGCTAGCAGTGGAGAAAGTGTGACAGTGAATAGGATTTCAGTGGCGAATAATAAAAAACATAATAAAAAAAAAGAGAGAGATTTGGCCTCTAGCTTAGAGCAGAAACAACCCAGAACTTCAGCTGAAGTCATCAGAGTTATTTTCATCTATTTTATTTCCCCTATTTTCACTTTTCTCGTGGTATCCAGGAGCTAATTGGCTTGGTGCTTTACATTTTTTTTGAATGAACGGTTAAAATAAAAATGGAATATACAGTGAATTTCCTTTTTGGAGGAAGGTATTTATGTTTACAGTACTGTAGAAAGCTATCTTTAGTGTCTTCAAGTCACATTCTGAGAAATGGAACAAAACAGTATAGTCAAAACAGTTATTTTATTTCAGGTGGTTTATTACTACAGGGTGGAGTCCTGTGGGCAGACAAAGCATGTTTCAGCTAAACGTCTCCAGGGTGATACCCTAGAGAATCTAGTCAAACCTCACCCAACCACACAAACCACACATTTGTGTAGCTACAACAAAGCTCCATGTGTTCAGGTTGAGGTGACACAGCATCACACAAAATTTTGTCCTTTACAATAATCCAATACTCTTTATCTCAGAGACACTTAACCACTCCAGTGATGCCTTAGTGAATATCATTCAAGTGTGCCTTTGAGCATCTCAAACACAACCCCCAAACCTAACCCAGAGTAAAAAGCACTTCGCACTGTTGCTTTTAACAGCTTGTTTTTGAAGCTGTGTTATCTTTGTGACAAAATCCATAAATAAAAGGTAAATGCAAATGTGTTTGGTTTTTTTGTCAAAATATTTATGTTTATTGTGCTTAGTTTTTGAATAAGCAGTGTTAAATTAAGACAGTTCTTCATGTGTCACTTTACACCAGTGATGTTATCTGCAAAAGACTAGTGCAGTTGCAGGTTTTAATTTCAGGCAAAGCAATGAGTGATGACACATGAATAATTGTTTGAAGGCTGAGACTAATTAATGAGTTTGTTTGTAATAAAAACGAGCAGCCACGCTTTTGCATTAAAACTAGATTCTTGAGTAGTATTTATCAAGAAATGTATTATTGTCACGGTTCGGGCAGTCTCCCTGTGAGCCCCCAGTCTGGAGCTCCACCCCGAGGGAGGTCTACCTCGGGAGTTTGTCGCCAGCCCCACAGCGACGGGAACAACGGAGAGAGACAAGCTGGCCCCAGCTCGAGGGCAAAATCGGTGGACAATCCGTGAGCTGTTGAACGGCGGAGATTCAGATGACAGTGACGAGGACCAGGGCTTCTGGTGGGACGGGTGGATCGACGGATCCCTGATCATCGACCCGGAGCGCTTTGTGGATCCCCACATCATCCATTCGACCGCGGACGAGCTCCCACTCAGGCTTGCGTACAAGCGAGAGGGGAGGTCCGTGGGTCAAAGACGGAAGAGGCGTGAGGGTTCACACCGGGTCCGTCATCCGCCTGGTCCGCTGTCGCCCGGGAAGTCTGAGGCGTCATCCGGATCTCCGCTGCTCCGACTTGTCCCCAACTCGCCTTCGGAGGCTCATCCTCCTTGGGACCAGCGAGTCTCACTCCCCGCTCGCAACGTCGAGGCTGGGGAATGGTGGAGCGAGGGGAGTGAAATGTCCAGCCCCCACAACGCACCACAGGAAGAGGAGGACCTCTCCGATGAGGCGTTCCGGAGATGGGTCATGGGGAACCTCCCTGAATGTGTGCTCCGTCTACTGGCGGAGGAGGGCGACACTGAGGACCTCCTCAATCCTCCACCAGCCTCCCTGATCGGAGACAACGCTGCCAGCGCCATCCCCAAAGAAGCGGCCGGCGCGTCAGCGCGGCCGGTGCCTGCCCCCCGCCTTCAGCGACCCCAATCCAGTCTCGCACAGCCACCCACTCCTGCAGCCCCCAGTCATCAGTCCAGCCCTAGGAGAGAGCGCCCTAGATTGGGTTGCTTGGGTGGGCCTGACGTGGTCTGCGATGAGTCCCGAGGTGGGGAATCCCCGCCAGGTTGCTCGAGAGAGCCTAAAGAGGACTTTGGCACGCCCTCCGGAGAGGGGCGAGCGCCGGAGCCCTTGGAGGAGCTCGGAGAGAGCTGTGACACGCCCTCCGGAGAGAGGCGGACGCCGGAAAGCGCAAGGGAGCACGGAGAGAGCTGCGACACGCCCTCCGGAGAGGGGCAAGCACCGGACAGCTCGAGGGAGCTAGGAAAGAGCAGCGTACAGCCCCAGGGAAAGGGCTGCGAGCCGGTAGGCTCTGGAGTGCTCGGGACGAGCCACGTACAGCCCCACGGAGAGGGCTGCGAGCCAGTGTGCTCTGGAGTGCTCGGGACGAGCCGCGTACAGCCCCACGGAGAGGGTTGCGAGCCAGTGTGCTCTGGAGTGCTCGGGACGAGCCGCGTACAGCCCCACGGAGAGGGCTGCAAGCCAGTAGGCTCCGGAGTGCTCGAGAGGCCCGTGGAGATGGCCTCGATCCTGGAAACACGCAGGGGTGTGGACAACGACCCTCGGCCTGGTGGACTATGGACTTTATGCCAGCCGAGGGTCTTCCGGGTGGAGGTCGTGCCTCCACTGTCCATTCAGGAGTTCCCCGAGAGGGGACTCGAGACTCTGGGACAGAGACGGGGTCCCAGCTGTATCACCCACGACAGCCGGGCAGGTGAGGGACAGCCTGGGACTACTAGTGGGGAAAAGGACTATACGGGGGTGTGTGGGCACTGTCTCTGCCGCCGCCAAAAAAAAACTCACTTTTTTGTATGCAAAAACCTGGGTTGTATGTAATTTCCACTAAATGTATGCAAAAGTAGTAAACAATGTAAAGAAGTTAAACATGTTTTTTTGTAGGTTTCTGTATTGTTAACACTGTTGTGTCTAGTGAATGATATTCCAGCAGATGTTTTAGTCTTTTTAATTGTTGATGTTTTAATTTCTCAGTGTTTGCCCAAGTACTGTGTGCTCAAGAAATCACAAGAGTCCAATGTTATTTATCTTAACCTCACCCAAAGTGCAGCAGGATACAGTGTCCTGTTTTTCTATTATGTTTAAGCGCTCTACTACAGAAAAGGGAATTGTGCCAACACCTGGCATTAAAGACACTTGAGATTAAAGCCAAGGATCAATAGATCATTTTAATTAAAAATATTAATATTTTATACTGATTTTTGATATGCTGCTGGAAAACAAACGTATATGCACACATGTCCCCTTTTTGTCTGATATGAATGTGTATTTCTTCTTTTTTATTGTTTATGTATAAATGTTTTGTTTTGGTACTATTTGGTACACAAGTATAAAACAAAATCAGTAGATAATTTTTAACCTGCTCTTTTTAACCTAACAGATGGTCACATTAACTCAGAACATTGCAAGTACAACAGGACATTTCCTGTTATTAGTCAAATAGTTTCAGTGACCTGCAGATCACTTAATTCTGAATCTTAGCCGAAGAACTAAGCGATTATTGACAAGCGCTTAGGGAGTGTTAATTATGTTGACAGCAGTATAAAGAAGTTGTTTGAACAGGCACATTACACACAAAGATCACTCCAACAGCTTTTGACTTGGGAAAAAGAAGGCCTTCAGTTTGTCACAGTCATGCGGCTGGGCTGGTTGCGGGGTCCAGTTTTGACCCTGGCTGCCACAGCGATCATTCTGTATGTAGTCTCGCTTATTAAGGAGATACGGACCCATGAAGAGCATCTGCATCAAGCCCAACACAAGCTTTCTGTACTCAGCCAGGACATCCTGCACAGACTGGAGGGACTGGAGACTCATATAAAAGAAATGGGTAAGTGACAATTTTTTCTAAATGTATTTTTCGCACTTAAATAATGGTGCTCTAAAAATTGGTAAATTTTATATTTGTTTCAAAAGGACAGATTGTAGACTTGCTATGTTTGTGTTCTTTCAGTAGCACTGAAAATAATTAGACTCTTTATTGGTGTGTGACGGATTCAGTACACTGCCAGAACAATTCTACCAGGAATATTTTAGTCCTCCAAGGTATAAACATAAATGTATCCTCAAAGGTACAAAATAGTTGGGATAATATATAGGCATAATATATACATTGTATTTACTTTCCAATCACAACTAAACTTTAAAACAGAAAAAAATATCTCAAATCAAAACAGGGTGAATGGAGTCAGTGTGAGACAGCAGTGTGCTTAAAGTTATGTTACCTAACTAAAGGTATTTACCCCCGTTCGGGGCACCACTCCAGTGACAGCATTTGTAAAGTTGTTTTTATTTTTTTGAGAGTGTAATACTTACATTTGGATGCTATATTCTGTCACAGTGAGCAGACATTAACATTTATATTACATTAATAATGAAAGTCAAGTTTCCACCTTGCATTACACTGTATGGTGTGCTTAGCTGTTTTGCTCAGTTGTTCATATTGTAGCACCCCCTGGCACTCAGGCTCAGACACAGAAGCTGGGGATCGGGTGAAAAAAGAGAAAAAGTGTTTATTATATGGTAACAGCGAACAAGAGGGCAAGACGGGGGCACATTAGGGTTTCCTGACCGCTGTCCCTTTTCTAGATCTTTTTAAGTCAGATCTAAATGGCTGGGCTACAGAGGATAAGCTTGGCACAAATCTTCAATATTAACCGAAGAAACCCAGGAATGCAGGTATCTGTCATTTTGTTGAGGGGCGAGGGTGTGTTTTGACTGATTTTTCTTTTCCTATGTGATACCCCAGCTACTGTGCTTCTGTTAGGTCCAGGTGACATTTGTAATGATTTGCAGGCCAGAAATAAATTGAGCTTGAACTAAACTCTCTATAAGGTTGTCCATCCGAGGCAGTGGATAACCGTCAAATTTGGCTGTTGAATCACTCCCCAAAAGTCATTACTAAGGCTGACGTCTGTTTTGGGACTACAACTTTAGGGCTAGTCCCAAAACCCATCATGCAGCATGTGACTTTTAGAGAAAAATTACCATGCTGGATGAGATGGGTCCACCCAGGTTCATTTGAGGAGATGTACTTGAACAGTTAGCTCCTTTCATTGAGCTGGGGTAAAATCTTCCTCCGTGTGTACCTGCATCGGCTTGCTCACATCTGATAGGGGCTCAGGAGAGACTAAAAGAGACTGTTTTGGTTCAGTCCGATGTTTTATTAAGTTTATATGGTATAATTTCTCATGTATTTTACTGGGCGGCTGCAGATGTTAGTTTATGGGGCCCAAGCATAATTACCTGGCTGGAATTTCCTGGACTGTGTGAGACAGTTGTAATTTTTATTGTTGTTTTCTCTGTGCCTCCTGCATGTGCTCTTTTATGATGGGCCTGACTTTTTTGTCTTGCGCCTTTCAAACAAAGTCAATGGTAGTCCATTTGCACAAATTTCTGTGCAAATATTGAACCTTCACTTGTCTCACGAATCAAATACGTTTATCATGTCAATGATTCGATTCGATTCAATATTTCAATGAGTTGAGAGTTACCGCTTCCGGGAGCAGCGCTTTACTCAGATCAGGCAGCCACGGTCTCTACCAGGACTATTTTTAACTAGATTTTTAAAGCCATCGCCAGAAAAATCAAGCATATAATCAATTCTGATTCTGATATAATCCATTATGTTCTGCCACTGCATCGATGCAGAATCATCTGCGTCTGCATGGTGATGCATCGATTATGTGATTGATTTCAACATCCCTAATCAGCAGTAGTGTGGAGATACACACACAATATAAATAAAATAGTATATCAAGGAACATATAACATGGGCAGCACTCTCACATTTAATTTATTCGCTACTATTTGCCAGCCCTCTCTCCTAGCTTTTGCAGCATTTGCTGTGTTTCCCGGTGTCTTCATTAAAGTCTGAAATTCTCCATAACCCTCTAAAAATATTTTTTTAAAAATTAAAAAAATATATATATTATTTTTTATATCATATAATATTTAAAAATATAATAATGGGGTATCTTTCAAATATAATATTAAACGTTAATCCAGTGTATACTTGCAGCTTTATTAACAGCATTTTCATACAAGTTTTTTTTTATCTTTTCTGTGCAGCCCGCGGACCGGTACCACATGACCCACAGCCCGGTACCGGTCCACGGCCCAGTACCACATGACCCACAGCCCGGTACCGGTCCACTGCCCGGGGGATGGGGGCTACTGCTCTACTAAAAGCTCTTGCTCCGCTTGAGAAAAAACTGAGCTCGCTCTTTTGCTATTTCGTCAACCAATTGCAGGGGTTGTGATCAGTGTTTCTATGCTCCATGCATATCGCCTTTAAAACTCAATATAGCTCTACTAATCATCAACAACCGGTGTGCTCCAAGAACCAAATTAGCCACATCCTAAGTAGCCGGATTATCTCGTTTTAGATGTGTCAGTTAATCTCGGATGTATCAAGCGACGTAGGAAGAATAGGCCCCTGCTCTAAACTATGACTCAACACTATCATGTGACTACATCAGAACGATGACTAGAGCCAACCAAAAATACTGAATTACGCCAGTAGGGGGAGATATAACACCATTAACAAAGCAAGAAATAAAGCATGCTTTCACATAACATGACGCTCCCCACTTGGTCTAGTTAAAAGACTACACAAATAACTTATGCATGTTTTAATAACAAGAACTAAAGTCTGTCAGAGTCATCTGCACTCCAAAGGAGAATAGTCTCAGAAACTGGTCTCAAGAAAGTCTTTGCCAATCTGGATTTAGTGACCTTAAGTTGAACTTTCCTGACCTTCCCGTCCTAGTTAGGGAATGTCTTTGTGACCAGAGCCATGGGCCATTCGTTTCGCTTCACTTGGCAATCTTTAAGCAGCACCAAGTCCCCTTCCTTACGATCAGGATGCACGTCCTGCCACTTGCTACGGGTTTGAAGTATTGGGAGGTACTCATGCCTCCATCTGTTCCAAAAGGTGTTGGCCAGATGCTGTACCTGTCTCCACTGTTGGCGATGGAGATCTTTGCTGTCAAAGGTTCCTGGAGGAGGAGGATAAGCACAATTGTTTTGTGTTAGGAGTGTGGCAGGGGTCAAAAGAAAAGGTGACTCTTGGTCTGAAGAAACGGGCACAAGAGGCCTTGCATTAATGATTGCAGTTACTTCTGCCATTAAGGTAGACAACACCTCATGAGTGACGCGTGAGGGGCTGGTTTGCATAAACATGAATTCGTCTAGAATTCGTCTAGAAATGCCGATCATGCGCTCCCAAGCTCCCCCCATGTGGGAAGAGTGAGGAGGGTTGAAAACCCTAGTGCACCCTCCTTCGCTCTTTAGGATCAGTGATGAGTATGTGCAACTCCTTACAAGCACCTGTAAAGTTGGTTCCACAGTCAGAACGGATCTGCTTAGCAGGTCCTCTGAGAGCAAAAAAACGACGCAATGCATTAATGAAACTTGATGTGTCCATTCCTTCAAGTAATTCTATGTGCACCGCACGTGTGCTCATGCACGTGAGCAGTACGGCCCATCGTTTGCTGTTAGCTTGACCTCCACGAGTACGTCTTGTGGTGACAGTCCAATGACCAAACACATTGAGACCTACATAGGTGAAAGGTGGCTCCATACTGAGACGATCTGGAGGTAGATCTGCCATCCTCTGCTCAGTTCTCTCAGTGGAAACTTCCCTTGAATGATGATTGGTGCAACAAGTCTGAGAGGGTCGAAAAGACTGTTCACAGTGGCTAGGACACCTCTACGGGTAAAAGGTTTCTCTGTAGCTACCACTCTGAAAGCAAAAAGGTCTCGTCTGAGATCCCAGCTGAGTCCTAAGCTACGCTGTATGAGGTCTGAGTTGTCATCAAAATCCAGATGCTGAAGACCTGTTGCATGGTCTTCTGGCGGAAAAGCATCCACAACTTCGGAACAGTTTGATGCTATTTTATGTAGCCGCAAATGAGAAGAGGCAACCATCTTTTGCATTTGTTTAAGTAAGTCAAAAGCTTCTGTGGCTGATGGGCAAGACTTCAAGCCATCATCGACATAGAAATCTCGCTCCACAAAATGTTTGGCATCCTTACCATATTCGCTTGTTCCATGTTGCGCTGCACAATGAAGGCCATAGATGGCTACTGCTGCCGCCGGGCTGTTGCCAAAGACATGGACTTTCATCCTGTACTCTACAGTCTCATTGCTGGGTTTGTTGCCCTTAAACCAAAGGAACCAAAGAAAGTTTTGATGGTCTTCTCTAACCGTGAAGCTATGAAACATCTGTTAAATGTCTGCTATCACAGCTACTGGCTCTCTCCGGAACCAAAGACAACCCTGATTTGGTTCGGCTTACAAGGGTGGTATACACCAAAAATAGGTAAGTACCATCGCTCTTCTTCCGCTGACAATGGCGGGGCTAAATTTGCTTGGTCATTGTCTAAGATTTTTTGAATGAATTCCAGAAAATGAATTTTCATCTCTGGCTTCCTCTCAAGAGTACAACAGAGAGATGTAAGACGAGTGAGGGCCTGTTCTCGATTGTTTGGGAGACGTTGTCAAGGGAATCGAAATGGAAGGGGTGCCACCCAGCTGTTGGTACTGTCCATAAACATTTCTCTATCCATTAGCTCCAGGAAGAGCTTGTCTTCTCTGGACAGACCTACTTTTCTATTATCTTTGGTTTTTCAAGATTAAGATCTGAAGCGTCTTGTATGAGGTTGTGAGGAGAAATGCAACGCTGCTCTTTGGTGCCAAACCTCTCCTTTACTTTAACGTAGTTAGGGCATGGTGTGAAGAGAGATGGCCGCCCATTTTCCAGCACGTTTGTATGGAAGGAGATCACAGCTTCTGGCTTGTGGGCTGAATCCAAGCAGATGTTGCTGACGTCTAGTCTCTGAGCAAAGGGGGCATTTGGAGGACCATTTCGATGCTCAGTAACTTTGTAAACCTGAAGGATATTGCACCCAAAAGTAGTAATATCTAGGGTATTAAACGTGTGGTATCTTATGGGCTATGGACTTCAAGTGAGCGTAATGTTGCACAGTTGCTGGAGTCGGAATCTCTGATCGATCATCTGGCATGTGATTACATTTGATGAGTGTGGGTAGCTTGATTCGTGTCATTCTATCCAACCACTCCACCGTAGTCTTGGCAGCTTAATCTTGAAAAAACCAAAGATGATAGAAAAGTAGGTCTGTCCAGAGAAGATCTGTCCTGATGCTCTCCTCACAGATTTTTCTGTGACTCCCGCACACGTACGGAGAGTATATGGTGAGTATGACCCTTCAATCTGGAACAGGTCAAAGAACTCAGACCTAGCTAACGACCTGTTACTTTGATCGTCCAGAATAGCGTAAACCTTAAAGTGCCTTATGATAGACTCTCACAGGGCTGATCTTAGAACAGGATCTAGGTTCCTTACCTCTGTCACAAACTTCCCTGCACTTGGAGGTGACTGCTGACTGAAGTGTTTCATCTGCACGCTCCCCACCATGCACAAAGGAGGGGCCTCTAATGTCCCATGGAGCAGGTCCAGTGTGAAGTGCTGCAATGTGGCTGTCACTCTCACATTCTTTGCGCTTCATAGTTCTTTGAGATATGAGCGGTAGTAGAGCAACATCTGAAACAAATACCGTTCACTTTAAGGAAGGCCTTGTGCTCTTCCAGTGGCAAGCTTTTATGGATGGGGCATTGTCTGTCAACATCGACCGGCTTATTACTTGAATTGTCTGACTGAGATGCTGAATGCTGTGATGCAACTTGATACATCTTATAAGCAGATACATGACATTTGCTGTAACCTGATCTCTTTCCTGTTCTTTCAGGCTTTGGTGGACCCGTAGAAAATCTCTGAAAATTTTTAGAAGAGGCTGTAGGAAGTGTTGAGAGAGTGAAGCTAGGGTTATTTCTTCTTCGTGCTTCATTACATATGAAGTCTGTGAAGAATGCAAATGGAGGAAAGGGAACATTATACTGCTCCTTGTATTGAGAACCCTGAGCTAACCACTTCTCTTGCAGACTGTGTGGCAACTTTTCAACAATAGGGTTCACCCCCTTAGCGGTGTCTACGTATAAGAGCCCAGGTAAGTAGCCTTCAGATTTGGCAGACTCTAACTCTCTTAGCAGGTCACCCAGCTCTCTGAGCTTTACGTAATCCTTGGGGGTAATTTTAGGAAATTTCTCTATTCCCTCAAAAAGCGCTCTCTCAATTACTTCAGGAGACACTAAACAGTCCTAGGCCATTCTCAAGCCTATGGCAGGGTTGGCAATGTGAACAGAACGAATTCTTATGATGTGCTCTGAAGACTGATTTCCCAACCACTTTATTAAGAGGTCAAGCTCTTCGCTGGCACTTAAGTTTAGTCCCCCAATAACATGACAAAATGAGGACTTCCATGCCCAATAACTTTCAGGGCGATCGTTGAACTTGTTGAGACCAGAGCTTAGAATCTCGCGACGCATTAAATACCTAGTGAAATCACTCATACTAGCTCTGTCATCAATATGTGGCTGTAAAGACACCCTGTTGTAAGGGGAAGTGACTGACTGAGCGAAGGGAAAGTTAGCAGTTGGCTGGGAATCAACTGCTGGCGTTAGCTTTATGGTTCACTGTGTCTTGTGATTTGCATCACCCTTGCTTATGAGTTGGTGAATCACTGGAGTTGCTCTTTCAGGCTGTTGTGGTGCAGGAACGCCACTCTTGGGAAAGATTGGAGAAACTCCACTGCCGCGCCGAAATGTGTTTGCCCCTTTAGCTGTTTGGCTTTCTGGTTTGATGAGTGGTAACAAGGATGGTGTATATGGTTTAAGTTCTGGAGGTCCTGTTTCACTAAGATAATGTTCAGATTGCTGTTCCACATAATCTCGTGTGCGCTGCATAGCGATATTATCTGTACCATGATGACTTCTACTTCCATCTTTAGTTTCAAATTCAGCTGCAGCCTCAAGCACTTCGGCTTTTGCTAAAGCTATCGCCACCTCTTTCTCATGTTTTAAAGCTAATAACTTGGCTCTTATGCGTGCCTCTTCTATTTTTAATTCAGCTTCTTGCTGAACGAACGAAGCACGAGAACGTGCAGCTTCGACTTTAGCACGGGCTCTGACCGCTGCCCTGCTTGAGGAGGAATATTTAGTCGAGTCGTAGGAGTCTGAACGCTGTGGCTTTGCTTTGTGTCCTGTGTCTCTTTCTGTAACACCCCGATCCATGTTGGAGGATTGTTCTAATCTGGTTATCACTAGAACAGGACATCACAAAAGAGCGGTGGTATGCTTGTACAACACCTCGTTTTCCTTGTCTCTGAAGTATCCGCCTAGAAAGCGCTTTTTTACTATTGTGCCCTCAATGTGTGTGTTCGTACACAAATAAACAGATAGCGAACAAGCTTCAGAGAAAGTCGGAGGGCAGAGTAAAGTTGAGTGATCTTTACTGTTGTCTTCTTCCTCATGAACAATTTACTGCAAAACTGAAATACAGAAAAAATATACCACCAATCACAAATTACTATTTAGGAACATATCAAGAGTTTTTCATAAAGAACTATGTAGTAATAAAATCAATTGTACGTATTAATGCACTCACAAGCGATTCTTTCTCAAGACACAAACTCTTCCCCATCATGCTCTAAACTATGACTCAACACTACCATGTGACTAAATCAGAACGATGACTAGAGCCAACCAAAAATACTGAATTACGCCAGTAGGGGGAGATAAAACACCATTAATAAAGCAAGAAATAAAACATGCTTTCACATAACATGACAATAGGCCTGACACGTGTCAAGACTTTCTCCTTTATTGAGGCAAACCTTATATGCTGATAAAAATGAGGAGGACCTATCCTTAAATTTGCACGATTGTAGTAAACAGATACAATAAAAAATGCCTCCTGTTGCATTGTTTGTAGCTTGTTGATAACATCATACAGAGTTTATATAGCTCGCCTAGAGTAGTGCTTCTCAATTATTTTCTGTTATGCCCCCACTAGGAAGAAGTAAATATTTCACTGCCCCCTCCCAACTCTCAATCGTGACTGTAAATAGTATCATTTGTCTAAAAAATTGTTAAAAGTACTCCTCTGCATAACATTGTATCCTTATTAACATTAAAGAAAACAAAAATAGAAAAAGAAAGAAATATAGATCAACTTACAACAACATTGTTTTTTAGTCTGTAACAGAAAAGATTTGAAGTACAATAAAAAAAATTACAAAAAATATCAAGCCTTATTTAAACTGCAAACTTTTTTTGACCATTTGATACTGAAAAATAAAATTAAATACAATCAATAAATAATAATAAATTCTAATTTATCAGCAACATTTTAACTCAGGAGCACAATATATAAAACACTTTGTACTAGGGCTGAAATGATTGTTCGAGTAACTCGGATGATTCGATTACAAAAATTTTCCAGGCTAAGTCTTTGCCTCAGGCTTCATTTAATTCGTCACCAAAGTCCACCTGCCGCATGTGACCCGGGGAACATGCTATTTTTGCCGCAGGGAGGACGGGTTTTGCACTGAAGAAGAGCACACAGCTCAGAGCAGGAGATATAAAGTAAGCCCTGCGCAGGACTATTTTTTTAATCCCGCTCCCGTGGAATTTCTGACCATTCCCACCCACTCCCGCCCGCTCTCCCGGTCATATATGAAAATATATTTTTAAAGTTAAAAAACTATCAATGTTCTGTTATTGTAAGTTAGTGGTGCACACTGGCTGTGAAAAACAAAGAGAGTGCAAAAAGCACCTTGAGACCAGCTGGACCTCCTCATGTAGTGTATAGAAAATGTGCCGAATATTGCCAACAAAAAAAATAGGGCGACAATATTTTTTTTTAGTCTGTAGCAGAAAAGTCTTAAAGTGCATCAATATGCCTAAAAATTAAAATAAAAATTTAATCTGTATTTAAACTGTAAACAAGTTTTTCCCATTTAATGCTAAAACAAATATATATTCAATAAATAATAATTAATTCAAATTGATCAGAAACATTTAAACTCAGGAGCACAATAATAATAATAATAATAATAATAATAATAATAATAATAATAATAATAATAACAATAATAATAAAATATTTAAACTAGGGCTGTCAGTAGATTAAAATAATTAATCGCGATTAATCCCAAGTTTGCCGTAGTTAACTCGCGATTAATCGCACCTTTACGTTTGTGCTAAATATACTGTTTTTAATACACTTTTCAAAATAGGAGTAGACAAATATGTTTGCCAGATTTATCTTTGTTAAAGGCAAAGTGGAATAACACTGTAAAAAAAAGACTGTAAACAAATAAGGGAATTTTTAACAGTGTTCTCTTTAACACAGTCACACAGCTGAAGTTCAAATATTTCTGTAAAAACATTAATGTAATCTTAAAGTGCACACAGACAGTGAAAATGACAAAATAAATAAATAACAGGACGTTTTTGTTTTCTTTACTCTTAATAAGGATAGATTGCACATCATAAATGTTTCCCAGAAAGGTTGATTAAATGGGCTTAGTTCTGGAACCAATAAGCCAAAGATTTTAAGTTTTGATCTAATTAAAGTGTTGAGTTTGCATAAAAACCTTTTAACAGCCAATTGCTGCTCATTTTAGAGGACTTTCATGTTGCATAACCCACTATTGATATAGTTGTTTAAAAACACAAAGGTATGATTTTTATCCGATTACTCGATCAATCAATGAAAAAGGCGACAGAATACTGTATTCCAAAAATATTAGATAGTTGCAGCCTTGAACTTCAAAAAGTTGCTAGGTTACGGGATGCTGGTGAGACGTAGCTAGGTCTGACATGTTTTTGTTTTGGATTTTTTTAAAATATGATTTAATGTAAATACTCATCCGATCAATGCATAGTATTGTTTAATCTATATATATTTTACTATTATTTTCACTATTTTGTCTCGCGGCTACCATGGCAAGAACAAAGCAGACCACCCGCAAATCCACTGCTGGTAAGGCGCCCACGAAGCAACTGGTCACAAAGGGAGAGCCGGCCACCGGTTTTACTTGGTGGGTCTGTTCAAGGACACAAAGCTGTGTGCCATCCACGCCAAGAGAGTCACCCTCATGTCTAAAGATATTCAGCTGGCCCGCCATATCTGAGGAGAGCGGCTTAAACTAACTGCGCTTATGGTCCCCAATACTTCGGCTGTCCCACACGGGGTTCTTGCCATGGACATCCTGATATTATAGGCCTGCATTGGGAGCAGGATTCTGTGGGACCTACCGCAAATCTTGCGGGATTGGGTGAGTTGCCACGGGCGGCAGCAGGCGGGAGCGAGAGGGAGCAGATGGGACAAATTTGTTTGCAAAATGGAGGATCTCTGCATGTTTCTCTGCGTGTTTCACATGCAATGTGAAAGAGCCAGTGTGCACCACTATCTTACAATAACAGAACATAAGAGCTAACAAAGTTATGTTCTGAGAATGTTTTCCAAACGTTCTGTTTTGGTTGTGGGAACGTGATTGGAAATGTTCTATAAACGTGGAACTGTCTAGTTTGTTTAAGGTTGCTGGAACGTTATCTTAAGGTTATCATAACGTTCCTGAATCGTTCTTTTCACCTCAATTTCATCATTAATACAACGTTCAAAGAATGTTGATTAGTAACGTTCCAAAAACGTTAAAATGCCCACATACTTTAATATTAATTAATGGTTAGACTAATGTCCCTGAACCATTCTTTCTACTTTATTTTGTATTAACACAAGTTACAACATTCCAATAACTGTGTGAATTACAAAAAGTAATCCAGTAGCGGTAGAAACATTTACTGTCCTGTGATGTTACGTTCTGCTGCCAGTGGCAGATCTGGATATGACGTTTACCTGCCACAAAAATATGCCACTCGACCACTGGTAGGACAGGAAGCTGCTGTTATCTGCTACTGGCATACGCCGATTAAAAGTGGAATATGCCACTGAAATACAACGCTTTTATAACACGGAGCTATTTTGGCTACATATGACGATATAATAAGAATATGCCTGTGGCATATGCCGACTTTAAGGTGAATGTGTCGCTGGAAAACAATGATTTTACAATACTGAACTATTTGGTCTGCATGTGCCTATACAATGAGAATATGCCAGTGGCACATCACGCCTTAGAGTGGAATATGCCACTGTAATACGATGATTTAATAACACTGAGCTATTTTGGCTGTATGAGACGCTATAATAAGAATATTCCCGCGGCATATGACGACTTTTAGTAGAATATGCCACTGGAATACAATGGTTTTACAATACTGTACTATTTTGTCTGCATGTGCCTATATAATGAGAGTATGCCAGTGGCATATGCCGATTGTAGGTGGAATATGCCAGTGGAATACAATGGTTTTACAATACTGAACTATTTTGTCTACAAATATGTCACGGATGGAGGCAGAATAATGGTGCGAGGAGTCCTTTTTGTAGCGTGGTGGAAGAGCCCAGACGTGAGAGACACGAGAGAGCAG
>JBBJLR010117872.1:0-19951 GCA_037577145.1 Brachypetersius gabonensis | reverse complement strand
AGCACAGGTAGCATGCCACATGTATGCATACACACACACACACACACACACACACACACACACACACACACACACACATGCACACACACACACATGACATGGCAGTTGCTAACAGCGTGGCCTAAAGGTAAAGTTCACCCATCAATGAATCCCATGCTGTTTATTTGGCCCCTTCTGTTAGCTTCACAACCATTTCCCCCCCACATTTACAAATTGTTCAATTCATGGCAACTGTTCAAATATGGGCAGTTTCAGGTGTCTACTCCTCAGACTCACTGCCACATAACTTGACATGAGTTTCACAGGAGCTACTGAATAATTTATAGCAGTTTAATAACTGACTAATAACTGAAAAATAAGCCTGCACTCTAGGAGCTTATTCTTTAGGCACATTTAAATTAATACATGTACCTTTTGAATCAAACCTTTACAATGCATTCAATCAGATAATAAAAAAATAGCACCACAATTAGGAATGTCTGAGTGCAGTGTGAAAAGCCACTGCACATTGATATTGTAATGAACATAATTCCATTTAACAGGGAAGTGCCCAACAGGAACACGAACAAAAGGTTCTCTATTGCATTCACAGTAGAGGCTCTATGTTTCAAAATGTATCTGTTCAATGGGCTAAATATTCAAATATCATAAGACCTTGGAGCAAAAATCAGAGCATGAAAGTACCTAAAGGGGCTCAAATCATTTTAAATATCTTTTTTTCTATAAAAGAGTTAATTGTGATGTGAAGTTTCAAGACATCCCTAGGGCTTACATGCAACAAAAACAGCCCCTTTAAAATACGTTGTTTTTGTGATGTCACAATCAAAAATATATTTGAATATTCAAGCCTAAATACCCTATCGGAGCTTCGAACCACTCAATGAGTTTGGAGTGATTTAGCCTAGCCTGCTTTTTAATGAGGCGCAGTACAGGGCAGCCAATTAGAATACAGATTTTTACATACACCAGTCTTAAAGGCACAGTTACCAAAGACTGACTGTTTAAAGGATAAAGAGAAGATTAAACCTGAGAATCTGAAAATGAAATATGACTGTTTTGAGGAATACACTCAGAGGTGGACAAGTGGACCATGAACAGATGAAATAAAAAAATAAGGGCCCATTAAATATTAAACCATTCAATACTTGAACACACATCAAGTAAGTTCATTTAAACCATTAAGATTAAATATTGCTTATGTTTTAACGACCCCCCGCCCACACACACACACACTCCCCCACTGTAATTCCCCCCACTAGCTATAACCTTCCAGTTACATAATACAAACAACACTGGGAGGGTGTGGGCCAGAACAAGCTTTGAGCTTTCCTTCAAGTTTTTTTATCTTTTCAAACCACTGCTCACTCAGTTTCATTGTCCAGGGGTCTAATACATGGCAACCAATCAGAACAGAAGTAATTTACATATTTCAGTCTGGAAGGCTAATACTAAGGGACAGAGAGAAGTTGGAAAATGGTCATGTAATAATAAACAGTGACTGTTTTTGGTGCATGAGCATTCCTTCAAAGTACCAGAGTAGCAAATTACATAACTTAAGCCCACCTGGTTCCCTTTGCAGTTTTCAGCCAGAAGGCGCAGTCTGTTGTGATCATCTGCAGGGAGGGCAGACAGCTAAACACACAAACTCAGAGAATGGTAATCAAAGAAAAAACAGAATGAGGACGATGCTCAGGAGATTATTGCAGTAAAATTGCTCAGTAAAGATAAGATAAAATAAGAAAGAACTTTATTTATCCCGGGGGAAATTCTTTTGTCATCAACATGCTCAGTGCAACAAGAGGAATAAAGATATACAATACAAATTAAAAGAACCGCACAGTTAAATATCAGAACTGAAAGGCAGATTTATAAGCACATGTAAACAGACCTGTGTGCATAATTCACTAATGAGGAAGTTCCTGGAGAAATATCAAGAGAAATTGATGTTCAAAATGATTATCTAACCCTGACATGTCCAACAACAAAATTTAAAATGATAAAGAAAAAGACCACAAAACTTGTTTTGATTTTCTTGTCAGACCTTGGATTAACAAATAGCAGCATACAATTTTGATAACATGCCACTTTTATATATTTATTCACAAACATTTGTATTATCAAATCAGTATCATTTGATCAAACGGCTGAAATCAATATGATTACTGTCATTATTACATGCTGTCAAGTTGGTTCCTCCTCCTGGTAACCATATGGATGGTGTTCTGTTTTGGTTTTCAAGCTTCCTAACAGTTTGTTCATGATTTTTCTGATTATTCCCATCCATCCTGTTGCTGGACGTCTTCTTTTACCTTCAGCTGCTCTGAGCAGGATCAGTTGTTCTCATCATGTCTCCAAAATAAGAACTTACATTTGAATGTCTGGGCTTTGAGTGAGAGCTGAGAATCCGAGCTTGTTTTTGGAGCTATTTTGTAAACATTACTTTGTAGTTTTATTTTCCCATCTCAAAGGGCCCATATCTTGGAAATGCCCCTTATCTTTTTTTTAGTAAAAGTCATTGACAAAGCACTGTAAACATTTCAGAATGTACCATTCACTCCACAGGCCATACAGTCCACATGTAAAAGCTGTCTTGCATACAAAGTTTTTCTGATGTCACAAGAACCGACTAATTTATATCTGACTAGACTGTGTTTAAGACTGAACTGCTTTTAAATAAAGCTCAATATAGGAGGGCCAATCAGACCAGAAATCATTTACATATGTTTGTCTTAAAGGAACAGTAACAGAAGCAACTTTTTTAGTCCTAAGAGGTAAAGAGAGAACTTACATTGTCCTGTAAAAAATAATAATTGGTACATAAAAGTATATTAAGATAAAATATAAGACAGATGTAGAATATGTACCATTTAATGTCAAGAACATAGACAGAACAGAGCATATGGAATAAAGCTACTATGGTCATTTATAGACAAGCAGGTCATTTTTCCAACAGTTTAAACATCCAGTTTCTGTTCACACTTAAATCACTAAATTCCTTGTGAGACTTTTGTATGATGAACTGGCTGAAAAACTTTTAGAAAGGAACCTTTATAAAGGTTAGGAAGGAATTTAAATGACTAGTGTATACTGAACAGATGCATGCATGCTTAGTTTTACTGTTATAGTTGCATTATTAGGCCTGTATGTATAGTAAGGTTAATGAAGGAAAGTGTTATCTCCTTGGCAAGCATCTGGTGTCACTTACATCTGTGTTTTGTTACGAAGCGTTTACGTAGGTTGTGTGATTCTTGGCATATTTCATTCTATGTATTTTCCCCACTGCTAAATTATGCAAGGTCTGCCCACTTATTAACTCCTGCTGCCACGATCAACAAGGCCAGAAAAACAAACCGCAGATGTTTTAGCATGAAACCCGTGTTTCGTTTGAACCGTCGGGATTTGAGTGTCTCTTGTACGATAAGCAGAGGGCGGTATTAGGACGTATTACATTTTTTCCCTCCACACCTCAGGCGACAGCATGCCTCAGGGTAATTATGGAAAACTGTCAAAACATCGGCGGACAACTTTTGGCTTAGGCTCGAGGCTGTCAGCACAGCGCCAGGCTCGCTTACCAGGAATAGGCCCAGGCTGCATTAGACAACAGGGTCAAACAGTTGGTGCTGATACAGGTTAAGTGATGAAAACGACACCTTCTGTAACTGTGAACTTCTCTCGTTCTGTGTCTAGCTGAATGCACAATGTGAATGTGTGTGTGTGTGTTTCTATTACTGGTCTTTACAGCAAATCTGCACCAGGAAAAACATTGCAATTTGTTCTTTAGATTTGAAAACAAATTATTATTTTCAAATGAATGAAACACATTGCACAATTGCCACAGTATATTTAGAGAGTGTCATGTTGTCATAAAGATGTCACTGCAAATGCTACACTGCTTGATTCCATTACATTTTATGTCATAGACCAATTTAAGGTAATGAAATCAACTAATAATGCCTGTTGTTTGCAATGGTAACAAGGAACTTGTAGTTCCTTCTATTGTGAGAATATATTCTGTAAAGGAAGGTTTTTTAGTCTTTAAACTAGAAAACTACTTTACTACAGGAGTGCCACTCAAAGAGGAGAGAAGCAATGCTTACAACAGATGCAGTAATGGTTACATTTTTCATTTGGCTGAAGTGTCTCTTTAAGATGAATGTAGCTACAAACTCCTGAGAATCGAATGCGCTTGTTGTTGGACTACCTTGAAGTACAACGATTTTTGGGTGCTGTAATGGATGTGACTTCTACTACTATACTCTGCTAATGTACAGGGGAGGTACAGGGTGAAATAGGCCTATGGCTGCAATTGGATTATTTCATAAATCTATAACACCCCATATATGTAAAGTATGTCTATTTTTATTAGTTGCTTTTATGGCATTTCATTAAAAAAAATTGTGAGGTCAGCATGAATAGGTGGGGTAAAGCTGTATAATATCTGCACATGGATGAGATGACAATAGTAGTGAATTCAAAACAGGTTTTTCAAAAATCACCAAGAATGGGTGGAACTGAACCACTGTAGGATATATGCAAATGGGTGACATCACAAAAGCTGTGAATTCAAAACTGCCGATCAAAACTTCAGTTCAATTCAACTTTATTTATATAGCGCTTTTCACAACCAGGTACAAAGTCCAGGTTCGAGCCTCTAGTAAGTAAGCCAAAGGCGACAGAGGCAAGGAAAAACTCCCTGAGCTGGAGGAAGAAACCTCGGGAGGAACCAAGACTCAAATGGGGAACCTGTCCTCCTCAGGTCGACCCAGAGAGAAAGGAAAGACAATAATAAATAAATAACAAGGCCTTAATTAATTATTGGTAGATAGGCCATCTACGGCTAACAGAGTTGGTTGACTAAGCGTCCAGAGAGGTAAATATTGTTGGAAGAGGAACTGAGAGTCCGTAGTCCATAAACATCAGGATCAGGAGCAACAATTTCTGCTGGAGCTATAGGCAGCAGTTGCTCAAGTTTGGGGAAGTGGAGCTGGGACCAATCGAGGGCAGTCTCCCATGGTGATCAGTCCAGCAAATATGCAGCAGTTCCCCTCTGAAAAATCAGAGAGTTTTTGTTCTGTTTAAATTTGCAGAGAATTATTTATACCTGTGACGAGTGCAAGTTAAGACCCCGGCCTCTCTAGCTAGAGCAGCTTAGCTAGAAAGGGCAGAAGGTATGATGAGCGCCCTGTGACACCGGCACCTCCACTCCACCATAACAAACCTGAGTGAACTTGAGGAGTGGTGGGGCGACAACACCAGGGTCCCAGTTTACTTGAATTCTCTGTGCCCACCGCCTCCCAGCTCTACACCTTCCATCTAACAGGAAAAAGTAAATACAAAAAGCCTGACTAAGCAAGTATGTTTTCAGCCTGGACTTAAAAACTGAGGCTGTGTCTGAGTCCCGAATGTTATTTGGTATAGCATTCTAGAGTTCAGGCTCTTCCCCCTGAGGTAGCTTTCATAATTCTGGGTACAAGCAAGTAGTCTGTAACCTTGAGATCTGAGTGACTGAGGAAGTTCTTAGTAGGAGATCAGTTCAGGGAATCAGGTGCAAGGCCTTTTAAGGCTTTATATGTCATTAGTAGAATTTTGTAGGCAATACGACACTTGATTGGAATCCCAGGAAGTTAGGGCTAATATGGTAGAATGTCCTGGTTCTAGTGAGTTATTTTAATTTAATGATTTATACAATCAAAGGAATGTAGTCTTATACAGTATGTTAACAATAAAACAATGAAAGTTTGCTTTTGAATTTGAAGAATAACATTTTGTTGAATAAGTATCAAACAAAATAATCACAATGATTATTTTAACCAATATTCTGCAGCTGTATACAACATTGATGTGGAAGTTTATTCAGTCCTTATACATTTCTGCATCTTACAGTCATCTGCTGTTTTAATAAATCAATTATGTTTTGAGATGAACAGTAAAATCACATCTAGTAACTGCAAATAAGGAGTTGCAGAGCTCCAAATAAGCAGAGCTTCCTTCAGCGAAACCACAAAAGGCACAACCACAGAGGCAATGCTTGGCACATGTTTAGCATGTGAACATACAAATCAAGATTTAATGAAACTAATCTGATCAAAAATATTTGGAAAAGGAAACTGGTGTCTTTAGACAGAATTTTGTCTTTGAAAATAAGCCAAAGAACATACGACGGGCTCCTCAGATGCTCATTCTCTTTTGATCACATTTGAAGTTATGATACATGCCCAAATCTGTCATTTATAAAGTCAGAAAAGGATGTTATCTGCTAAATCACTAGCTGGCATCTTAAAAGGGAATTCGAATGAATAAAAGAGTGCTCGGAATATCTTATTCCTTCTTCAGACGGGAATTGCTTCAGGTTTTATAGAATGGGCTTAAATGAGCTTTTCACCCAGTCTCCAGCTACCTGTCAGTCTTACATATAGATTCTGACTTTATAGTGTATGTGGCAATGTATTTGCAATATGGATTTTCTCATCAAGTGTTTGAAATGATGGCTTTCCCATCTTTTTCATTATCACTCGTATGAAATCTGTCCATCTCTGTCACTTCACATTGCCGTTCTCTTGGATCATCACAAGAGCTTCCATCCGCTTTTGCCTCGGTAAAAAATACAGGTCTATCATACATAAAAATGAAAATTATTTCTGGTGGAATGAATCTCTGCAGTTCCTAGGTATTTACATACTATACTGTAGACTGTCGTCAGAGATTTTGGTGCATTTTATCACTGAATGTAGCCAAGAACCATCTCTTTGTACAAGAGACGCAATTTGTCTGATAAACTAACCAACCACTTGTTTAGCATGCAATGTGGATGTGTGTGTGTGTGTGTGTGTGTGTGTGTGTGTGTGTGTGTGTGTGTGTGTGTGTGTGTGTGTGTTTTAACAAGGCTATAACATTACATTACCTTACATTCATTTGGCAGATGTTTTTAGCCAAACATTTAAACTTTAGCCAAACTGTAAGTGCTAAATATCAAGGTAAAGAATAGTGCAAGAAGATGTAAGCTTGATTAAAAGAGTAGGTGTGATTTAGGGTAGATAGAGCATCAGGAGAGGTGATGCTTTCTGAATAAAGTAAAGTGGCCCCTTATAGTCATGCATGAACACACCAGAGCACAGCACACAGTGTGAAATTCTTTCTCTGCATTTAACCCATTCACTAAGTGGAGCTGTGGGCTTCCACCAACGAGAGGCACCCGGGGAGCAGTGTGTGGGGACAGTACCTTGGTCAAGTGTACCTCAGTGATGACCCTACCAGTCCTAGGATTGGATCCTGTGACCTTCTGATCGCAGACGCCAAGCCCTAACCACCAGGTCACTCAGCTGACAGAAGAGTCTTCAGGAGGTTCTTGGAGATGGAGGATTCTGCTACTCTGGTTCCCTTTGGCAGTTTAGATAATAACAAAACAAAAATAACAGAACAATTGGGGTAGTTGTGGCAAGCTTAATACACTATATGGCCAAAAGTATGTGGTCACATGGCCATCACACTTGCTGGACATCCCGTTCCACAACCATGGCAATTACCACAGAGTTGCTGAAGATTTAAGACGGCATTTGTGAGGTCAGGCTCTGATGTTGGATGAGAAGGCCTGGCTCACAATCGAAAAGCTCCAATTCATCCCACATGCTCAGCTGGGCTGTGGCCAGAGCTCTATAACAGGCTACTGAAGTTCCTTCACACCAAACTCATCAAACCTTGCCTTTACTGATATTTCTTATTGTTCTCAGGAGCACAATTTTTGTTCAGAGACATTTTGGCGTGCTGACTGAGACCTTGAGACCTGAAACATTCCAAAAGTAATATTTGGAAGAGCTAATGTGTTCAAAAAAACACATAAATTCCCAAAACGTCAGGGTTTCACCATGTGAAGAACTTCTGCAGGCCTTCTGCAGTGTTATTGGTAACACTTTGCAGTAAGACTACCCTTATAAAGGGTTTATGAATGATTGTTAATTAGGTTGTAGACAGCTCATAAATTGTTAATAAGCCATTTATAAATAAGTTATAACAGTTGTCTTATGTTGACGCAGGCTCTCCGATCTCAAGATCTCAGATCATGCTAGTTGCTTAGCGTATCGTGTCCCTTTCTCCAGAAAGTTAAACTGTTAACTTCATCAAGTCTTTGTTAACATGCTCCTACCATTACAACACTTGCCGAACAGTGAGCCTGCATCAATGTAAGACAACAGTTATGATTTGTTTATAACTGCTTATTAATGATTCATAAACTGTCTACAATCCAATTACCAACATGATGATAAATAATTTATAAACCATTTATGAGACTTTTCATAATGTGGTACCATTTTATTTATGTGGAAACAATAGCCACATTTTGAATCTTCAGTGTGCTTTTATTCACTGAATGTAGTGGCTCTTTTTCAGTCAAGATCCTTTCATAAACCATATTAAATGGTGCTGCAGATTCTTCATAGTGTCTTGAAGATGACAACACAGACATGGCGGAAAAAAATATGAGCTTAATTGCAGCCATCCAGACAAAAAGGTTTTGCAGACTGTAAGTCGTTCTATTATCTTTGCTTCTCCCTAAGCGGCTTTCGAGGCTGAGGCATTTTTTGAACAGATATCAAAATGTGGAAAATTTATAGTCCTCCTAAGATGTTGGGAAGAAAAAACCCATTTGCGTAAAGAGCTCTTATTTTAACATTTTTCACCTAATTCAGTATTGGGGAAGAGAGGGTGGGGTGTGGGGGAGCAGGAGCGCTTTAGTGGATATGGGTTCAGCTCGTCTGGTGGCTGTGATTCTCGCTGCCTGTACTATACTGTTCATAATTCAATAACAATGATGGTCCTTATTATCAGTAGAAAGGGAGGACTGGTTTGACATAATGTCCTCAAACTGTGTCTGATGTGGCATCAAAAGTTTTTTAGAGACAGGTGGTGTTCAGTATCTGAAATCTGTGAGAAGAGGGTATTTTTTCAGTTGGGCTTTCTGGCGTTTTTGGAGGCAGCTGGCTCAGTATTGACGAAACTCCACAACCCAGCAGCTCATCAAACATTTTCTCCCAGCAGGGTTCCCTGGGGAGCTGTGCCTGAGTCATGCTGCGAGACACCTGATGATCTGAGCACAATACACAGCAACAGCTCCAAATACACTAAATTGAAAAGGAGGCTCTCGGAAAACTCCCTTAACGCATTCATCCCAAAATTACAGTCCACCTTTACTGGCTGCATATCGCATTCACAGGTTTTGTAGGGGTTTATATTATGGTCTTGCGAATGATGGCCCAATTTTTAAATTTTTACAAAGAGAGACAGAAAGAGCAAGCAAACAAGAGAGAGAAAGAGAGGGAGACAGAAAGAGAAAGCAAGTGAGCAAGGAAATAAGAGAGAGAAAGAGAGAGAGACAATAGAAAACAGTGTAAAAGGGAAACAGTAACAGAGGGATAAAAAGATATATATATGGAAAGCAGGACAGAAAGATAGAGAGTGAAAGGTGAAAAAGTGAGAGGGGAGTCAAAAGAGCGAGAAAGCGACAGAGATAGAGGGAGGAGGAGAGAGAGAGAGAGAGAGAGAGAGAGAGAGAGAGAGAGAGAAATGAGAGAAGAGAGAGAAGAAGGAATGCTGTGCGAAACATCAAGACCTTCAGTGTGTCACCCTTAATTAAAAATGGATTAATCAGCGGTAGAGGGTGGGGTGGGGATGGCGACAGAGGAGTGGAGATTTTCAATTCATCACACCAGTCTGTCTGATAAGTAATTATGTAACAGCTCTCTTGTTCACCCAGAGGTCCGGGACTTCATCGAATTGGAATGAGCTCCGGAGTGAAGTACAATTCACAGTCCACATGAGACCATATAACAGAGTGCAGCCATGACGCACTTCTGTAACATTTACACTGAAATAAATGATGTACAGATTACACTGTATTAAGTGTATTTTTTACATTTTCCTATTGTTACATTTTGACTAATATGTTAGCTTAATTATCAGCTTTTGGCTAATTTGTATGGCTAATCTGATCTCAAGGGTAATAATATTGAGTTTGCTTCTTTTGGAAAGTATTTAGATGTTGGAATGTTCTCATTCAGCTTAGAACTGAAAAATCAAAATGTGCTGCAAGTTCTGTCCCTTTACAGTACAGTTTAGATACGGCTCCTGTGTAGCTATGGAAAAGTGCATTTAGCCTCCTGTGTGGCTGCTTTGGAGCCCATTAATTTTCTGATATTATGCATGCTGTGTGTGAGCAGTGGTCAGCAGTGGGTGCCAAGTTCACTAAGAATGTTTTTAGACATTTTTTTATTTTGGTGGAAATTGTATACTGTTGAACTGAGTAGATTCAATGCAGCACTTTTATCTAAAAGAAAGTGTAGTTCTGATGCCATTTCACTTCAGCACCATAAATTCTTAGAACACTCAGATTTAAAAATATGGGCCTTTTACTAAATGCTTTTTTTTGGTATCCATTATTTTAATAAAAGCGCTGCAGTGGGGCCTGGCAGCAGATCTCAAGCTACTCACCATCAGCCTCACACATCAGCTGCCACACACAACGGTTGAGAGAGCAGTGCATTCTGGGAGAGTAGGCAAAAGGCTCGCTGCAGGAAGCTGCCAAATTTGGTGCCAAAGTGCTCAATGCTCCCATAGTGCTGAGGTTTTGGGTTGCAAGGGTGTTTTGGTATCTGTCAAAAATGGACCACTTACCATTGATTTCAATGAGAACTATTTGCCTGAAGACAACAGACACCAATTCATGGCAATGGGAAAAAAATAGTTTTATTGTTTGCTCAGGACAGTTAAACTTAACTTTTGATGCAATCACTTTAAGATAGCCATGTCAGTCTATAGGGGGCAGCCCAAATTTATTTTTATGTTCCCCTTGTCTCAAGGTCAGACGTCATGCTGAGCTTGGTTTGGTGTTCTTATGTCATACTGAACCAAAGTTGTTGTAATGTATTGATACATGTAATAAATACACAAAAATGCCCATTAAGACCAAAAACGCCCACATTTCTTTTATTTTAGGTCTTAGAAACAAATTAGATCTTCAGTATGAGGGTTGGTGGCCACTCATCTAAAAGATCTAGAACAGTTTACCCAACTGTACGTCCAGTGTAAAGAGCCGTAATAGCTGAAATTCAAATATGTACACTCAGACTGTAAAGATTTATAACAACAGCTCCCATTCAAAGTGGTAAAATCCAGCTCTAAAGATTTAAAATATCCATAAAAACAGCTTAAATTCAGATCTGAACAAGCCAGCTTTAAACATTTATAAAAACACTTATAGAGCTGGGCAGCATTTTGTCAAAGAAACTGAGACTGGCATGGTTCTGAGAAAACTAACTGGTTTTTATCAACATTCATGACCCTTGCGTGACCCTTAATCCTTAAGGCCAAGCAGATGGCCTGCACTGCAGATTAGCAAATGCACATTCTCCTTTAAAACTGACCTGCAGGGCTGAAGTGTATTGTTCTAGCTATTTTTAGCAAAACTTCAAATAATTTGAATTATTACAAATTTTCTCATTAGGTTAAATTGGACTTCTCTGAGCATTCTGTCAAGCCTGACCACTGTCGTAGTAGCAGGAAAGGCCACATTTGTGGGTGGAGCATGGATAAGTCAATTGCTTTCAGTAATTGCAGTCCTGCAGTCATCAGGTTTTTCATTAAAACGTGGAAGGAGTCAAGGGCAGAGGACTGTTAGAAGACTGAGGAGCTGCTTGTACTTGTCAGGAGCCACGGACAGTGACATTGCGGCACATCAGCTCCTGAAACCATTTGTGACAGCTAAAGGTCACCTACAGTGCTCCTCATTTAGCAGGGAAAAATATTACGGCACTTTCTCAGGGAGGGCCAAAGAATAGAGTAGTGTTCTACAAAGGCCTGTTTTGGTATACAGTAAGCACCCAGTTTTATGCAGATCAGGAGTCGCGGATTCAGTCACACGCGGATATTTTATGATCCTTTTACGCAGAAATCTCCACAATAACGCAGAAACTGTAAATATTCTCCACATTTTTTTTTTGCTTTTTTTGTGGCAATGTGGGGTTTTTTTTACTCTATTTAGTTCTAAATTATTAGTTATTGGCTGCTGCTGCCCTGTTCTCCTGTTTTCGTTTCATTCTTCTAAAAGCCCTAAGCTGCCCAAACGCCCTGCAACTTCTGGCAATCTCTTTCTGTCTCTCTTTCTGTCTCTCTCTGTCTCTCTTTCTGTCTCTCTCTGTCTCTCTTTCTGTCTCTGCCTCTCTTTCTATCTCTCTCTGTCTCTCTTTCTGTTTCTGTCTCTCTTTCTGTCTCTCGCTCCCTCTCTCTTACTCTTTCTCTCTCCCTCTCTCTCTCTGCCGCGGCATCTTGGCAAGGCATCTCGGTCCAACGGCCGCCCCTGTATACATATTGTTTTAAATTGAGTCATTTTTTTCTTAGAACCGATCTAATAATTTTGCCTCAGCAAATTTGTGGAAACAGCAGATACAATATTTTATTTTGTAGAAATATATAATTCTTCATGTAGTGCCAATTATTAATACAATACAACTTGCCGCCGGTTGAACTATAAAAATGATTACTCGTACATTATACAGTATTTTTATTACTAAAAATACATTAAATTATTACTGCATTTACCCTGTTTATACAAAAGAAACTGACAGTGCATACCAAAGAAAACGCCCGTGTATAAATTACAGTGCAGTCTGTACAGCGGTAATGTCGTATTTACATTCTAACACTGCAGGAGTTCAGTGTAAACTGTACAGTACAGACACGGTTTATCTTTACATTTTTAAATGAAATTAAAGTGAGCATATTTGAGTCCATGTCTAGGGTTTACACTATTAAAACAGGCATTTATAGGCATTTTTTTTTTACCAAAATACAATAAAATGGTTTTTCACTACACGCGGGTGCTCTTGGAACGTAATCCCCACAAAAAGTGGGGGATTACTGTACCAGATTCCAGTGATAGACCTTGACTATTAGAACCAGGCCTTCAGTTTCGGCCATAAATAGCAAAACACAGTCAAAAAACATGAAGAAAACAAACATCTATTATAGATTAGCACAACTGCTGAGGTGAACCGGGTGTTTCAGAGCAGAGAAATCACCAAAACGTGCTGGACCACAGCCCTCCAAGACTGGAGTTCAACACCCCTGGCCTAGAGGGACATTAAATGGTTCCAGCAACTGGAAAGCAAAACCTGGGTGATTTTATCACTTTTTAATTTTGCTGGTGGTTACTTTGACATGGTAGGACTTCAGTCTACTTTGTGAATGAAGCAGGGGTAACTGGGAGAACTGGGGTAAATTGTTGTTATATGGCCAAACAACATTATATGTGGAAGTTCTAACTGTTTCTGTGTTATGCTGAGCTTGATTTGGTGTTTCTATGTTATGCCATTTAAAAAAAAACATAATATCCACTGCTGGAGTTTTAAAAACCGTGTCACAGCAAATGCTCAAATTTCATTTATTTTAAGTCTTAAAAACAAACCAGAAAAACACAAGGTCTTTGAACCTGGGAGAACTTTCTTGTCTCTACCCACAAGTGGGTGGGGAAAGCCTGCAGAGGGAGGGGGCCAAGCTGTGGCCCGCTGAGCGAAAGAGCAGCAAATGGAGACCGTGTCGGAGAGCCAGATTGTTTTTATTTGTTGAAATCAGATATTACTAATATGCTCTGACTTCTAAGGGTTAAACACAAAAATGATTCTATTGAACAAAAACTGATCCAAATACTATACACATCTCTTTTGTAGTTGTCAGAAATCACGTGGCCTTCTTTGAAGGCCTAGAAGACCCTGAAAATTCTCCTCTGCTGGAACTGTGTCAAGCATCCGAGTGCTTCAGATCATTTAGAAGACTATGTAATATTCCCTCTGCCACTCTGTGGCATTTCAGTCAGGCAAAGAAGTATGAATGTTCTACTCTGAGATAAACGGATCAAAGCAGGCTTAAGATCGTCCTTTAAATGAGCAGTTAGACATATAATGGTTTAAATTACAAAGTAAAACCAAGTGAAACCTCATTTACAATTCTTTGCCCCTGTTAAATTTTCTTTTCCTTTCAGTTTAAAATGTAAGTTTAAAATATTCATACAATCTCTAAACGAGCTCTGCTTTAAGTCATAACAGACTATTAAAACAACAAACTTTAAAACATAATATAATAAATATAACAATCTATTAAATAAAAGCTCACTTTCTTTAAACTGATCTTAACTGTGGTTCCCTTTTGCAGGTTCAGTTTCACCAAAAAGCAATAGGAAAGTTATTTTCCACTCTTTTTTTCTGTACATGCACTTTCAGCATGTCTTCAGGAGCCAAGTAAAAGTGAGGAATTGAATGCGAGAAAATACAATTTTAAATCATCATTCATCTAGGAGATATTTCACCTAATCATCTGATTAAAGGAACAGTTTGGCAAAATATTTAATGCACATGATTTTTCATTTCCACAGATGGAGTCTGTCAGTCAGGACATGATCAGAGTCTAATTTTTCATTTGTTTTAGTTTAGAACTGGAACTACAGGGCTAACATTAGACATCAATATTCACCTAAATCATTTTATATCAATATAGTTCCAGAACTTCTCTCAACCCACTCAAAACACTTCCATCTCTTCTTCATTCACTTGCCAGTGTGTTTTAGGACAAAGTATGACTTATTATACATTAGAAGTTACATTTTTCTCCTGTAAAACAGCATTTTGGAGATGTTTTCCCCAGTTTTCTATGATTCTGATGTTCAAGTCACACACCAGCTCAGTGTGCAGCAGCAAAGCCCAAAAGTTAAAGTAGCATAAAGGCTTTTATTTGATACCGATTAGTGCCAGTAAGTGCAAAGTTATTCATCTAAAGCAAATTTAAGCAGTCACACATATAATTCTGGGTTTCAGTTAACTAAAATGTTTAATCAAGATCATATCACTGTGACAGGAATAACCATTTGTTGCCTTCCTCAAAAAATACATTATAAAATCAAATACATACATGTGTCTACAACTTAAAATGTAAAACTAATAAAGACAGCTTCTTTCTTTGAAGTTCTGCTAAAAGCAACATCTTAATTTCATGTCATTCAGTGATATGAAATAAAGCTTTGTTGCCTTTGTCAGTAATTCAAATATTATAAAATCAAAAAAATATCTGTATCTCTAAATCTGCATGTTCTACAAACTTCAAACTCAAAAACGTCATAGTTCTATTAACTTATGGGGGTTTACAGTGTAATAGCTTTGTGCAATGTTACTTTTGAGGTACTAAACACTTTAGATGTCTAGTTTCTATCAGTTAAACCAAAGTGAATTATGTTATTTAGATCTCAATTACTGAGTTGAGGAATTCTGAAAAAAAATGGTGGAATTCTGCTTCTATTAAACACTGCAATACATTTTAGGTTCATTTGAATGCAAAAGGCAAAACCCATTGAGAGATCAGCATTAAACATGCTTGTTTCTGGCCTTTCTAACAACTGTGTCCAATTAAATCCAATTCAGATTCAGATTTCAGATTCAGATCATAAGTCAGTTTTCCTCTTATATCAGAGAAGGCTGAGATACTGGAATCAGTTCTTACTGGCAGTCTGTGTGCACTGCAGGGTGTTTTTTATCAAACATGATATCAAAACAAGATAAGGAGCTTCTGGTTAATTGTTTTCCTCTGCACTTCGATAAAGTCTTCATGTTCCGGTTGGGTGGAAATTGCAATCGCTCGCTTTTGCACAGCAAGAATAAGGTGAAAATTGTTTCTAATGTCAGGCAGTTTAGGTGTGAAGCGTACTGCTGACACTTCATTAGCAGCAAGTTCAGAAACGCGTCCATGTGGGGTTATTGATCCAGTCATTTGTGCGGTATTATGGGAAAGGTTAAACTTATTGACGTATTGAGCCATGAATACAAGGCGCAGCTGTGAAATACCACAATCCTCGAAAGCCATTTTTCCTTCGGCAGAAATTGATGGAGGGAGTTTTTGAAACACATATTTAAAGGCTCAGTCCTGCCTCATGTGAGAAGGTTTTGCATGAGAGAATATGTAATGTATTCATGAGCATGAACTCAACAGATGACAGAGGTATAAAAATGAATTCATATCACACACTGAAATAAAGGTTCCTGAGAGGTTCCTTACTAAAACTCTTTAGTGTTTTACATTCACAGTTTTCTTCAGGCTGCTAGACACCATGAGGGGCCAGAACAGTATATGCTTTTCCATGGGTATACAGGAACCGCACTGTATCTAAACCGTACACATCTCTGCCCAGTAACACTGTTTCTAAAACATAAGCAGCGTAATTCTTTATGCAATTCTTTACGGCCAAATCCATGGACTCGAACCCGCTGAAAGTTTTTTTGGTGTCTATTATTGTCTTTTGAGTTTTAGTTTTTTTCTCAGGTTTTCAGCCATGTGATGAAAGCCTTTCCCAGCCAGCTTGTTAGCGGTGTCCGTACACTTTTGCGTATCACACAGTATCAAAGATAAATTTGTTAGTGTCAAAGAAAACTCCCACTAAAATTTATCTTCAGCCCAAACTTGTACTTTGTCAGCCTCCCAGATCTTAATCTGTATTTCCATTGTTGTTTTTTTGTGTGTAGACAGTAAAAAATGTTATGATGACATTTCAAGCAGTAAGAAAGCAATGATAAATTAAATGATCCTTACAGTCATGGATGAATAAAGCACAACACACAGTGTGAAATTCTTTCTCTGCATTTAACTCATTCAGCAAGTGGCAGTGGGCAGCTGACAGTGACACCTAGAGAGCAGTTTGTGGGGATGGTACCTTGCTCAAGGAAACCTCAGTGGTGCCAGTGGCAGTTCTGGGATTCAAACCCCTGACCTTCCGATCACTGAGGAAACTCCTCAACCACCAGCTGTGCCAAAAAAAACCCTTGGTTACAGCTCGAAAGAAACTGAGCACATCTAAAGGCACAGATAAGGTTTGAACATATGAGCTTCAGTTTACAAGACCAACATCTTACCACTTAGCCACCATGTTAATGAAGGAGCTGGAAAAATCAGTTTCTTACGATACTGAATGTTAGTTGGAAACCTAAAGAGCAACCCAGGTGGGACTCTAACCTCCAATCCCAAGCTCCAGAGTCTGATGCCTTATCCATTACACCCAACCATGATTCTCTTTTAGTGCTACCTTCAAGCAGCTTGAGAACAGGTTGCTTTATTCGTAATGGAAAAACATTGTTCGCAGTATGGCATGGTTTCTTATGCCAGTGAAAAAGTACCAATTTTCTCTTGAGATGAGCAGTTTAGAGGAATTCATGAGTGCCTGAATAGTTTTTGCAAGGCAAAAGTATCATTTGCACATATTTCTATTGAAATGTATTAGAACAAAAATCATCGCTTATGTCTGAGAACGTCCAGAAAGTAGAGCTGATTTTCTCATAATAAAATGTCACAGAGAAAAGGACGTACTTGAGCTTATCATCTTTTATTGCCTCCTTTTAGAGACACAAAACCACATCCAAATTATGATTTTAGATGAACAAGAAATTCAATAATTTAAGTCTCTTCTCTGCGGAATATCACTGTATAACACTGTCAATGATTGGATCCAAGCTAGACCCTGAATCTGAATTTAGTGCAAATTGACAGTTGAAAATAGACATGAGTACATACCTGAAAAAAACCCAACAATGCCAGTTTCTCATGTCAGCTGGGCAGCATGCTTAGTTTGGCCTGGCAGGTTGCCCAGCCTGTTTAATGAAACACTGCCCTTTAAAAGGGAATTCCGCTGTTTTTTCAACATTTCCATTTAAAGACTTCTGTACAAAAAGTCATTCAGAGTGGTTTGAAATGCTGCACTCAAGAGTCAGAATTGATCACAGCAGTGGTGAATGGAACCAGACAGCTAAAGGCTTTAATACCTGTGAAAGCTACCTCACAGAATATTGTTATGTGAAGTGTTCACCAATAAAGCCCTGAATACCTGAAACACTGCATTTTACAAAATTTTTTTGGAGATGGTTTGGGTCTAAAACATGTTCGGTTCACATGCAATACAAAAAAAAACCAATTAAAACTTAAAATCTTTTCATATTCACCACTATTGGCACAAATGTTTTTCCATTACAAATAAAGCAACTCATACCAGAACCATTCCTGAGCTGCTCAGTAGTAGGGTCAAAAATGGGCACCTGACTGCTTCCTGATTGGTTAAATCGAAATTGAAAGAGTTCATTGTTGTTTACTGTCTGTGCAAAAAAACAACAATGGAAGTACAAACTAACAACTGGGAAGTCAACAAAGTCCAAACACTACTGTCTGTGTGGGCTGAACATAAATTTCAGTGATAGTTTTCTATGATGCTTACAAATTTATCTCCAATGCTGTGAGAAATCAAAGCACCCCAGGTCATCACTAACAAGTTCGTTGGGTAAGGCTTTTGTTGTACAGCTGAAAAATGCAGAGAAAAAGAATGTTACCCTCATCAACAACATGCTTAAACAGTCAGACGACACAGTAATTTCACTGGTGGAATTGGACGGTGAATAAAATAGTTATTTTTGTGTTGTTATGTCGTGACCCCCAGTTCCTACCACCACCACTGTGAATAATGGGCTCGATACGTTTCTCAACAATGGACCATTTGGTAGGTAAAGCCATCCAAGGCTGAATTTCCCTCTCGCATTCACTTCTAGTCTTTTAGCCCAGACAGCACCAAGGACAGCAGCCAACTCTGCCACGTTAACTGCGTCAAATGAGAAAAATCAAACATTGTGCCATTTCCGCTGGGGCAGGTCACGGCTGTGAAAGCAGAATGTTCTGTCTTTTGATTTGCCAGCAGATTGTGAGATAGTAAGTAAATGGATGGAACTGAATGTAGGGGGAAAAAAACCAGAGGAAATAACCATGCCAGTGCTGTGAGATTTTGCCAGAAACCTTTTTTTCTTCTTTTTTTCAGACGGGATTTAGAGAACTTTTCCTGAGAGTAAAATAGATTATGCAGACTATCACGACTCGATGACTAACTCCTACAAGAGGAAACTGGCCACTTCCTTTTTTGAATTTTTGAAGTATATTTTATCCTTGAACATCAATTTATTATATCAATAAAGCCATAAGAGGGCAAAAAAGATGATACAATCAGAAGTTACACTAGAAGACAGCCTGTGGTGCTGAAATAACAGCTGAAAGTTGCTGTCCATGGTGCTGGACTTTCAAACTTTTAACAAATTACCACAACTCGAATGGGACATACAAGCTACAGCGGCCCCCAACTATTTTTGCGCCACGGACCAGTTTCATGTAAAACAATAGAACAGATACAACTAAAAGCAAAGTGCGTAAAAATACGAAGAAGCTCCGCATTTTTGTGACTTATTTGTGCTAGCTTGTGGGCTGAATGTTTGATGTACTGCATCACGATACCAAGACGAGTGTTTCAAAATAAAAGTACTTTCAGACTCTGATAATCAATAAAATATTTTTTATTCGGGGTGGCTTAGTGGGTAGAACCTGCCTCTGGACCCACAAGTCACGGGTTCAAATCCTACCTTCACCATACCACCACTGGTTCCTGAGCAAGACCCTTAGCCCCAAAGGAGACTCCAGAGAGGAGAGACTGTCATTGTAGTTTGGGAATTGAAATCCCTTTGGATCCCTTTAATGTTTGCATGAAACAAAAAACATAACATAATTTAGATCTCATCTAGAATGTGATACACCACCAGCTAATTAATATTAATGACAGGCACCTTGAGGCTTGTATGGACACAGCAATATATCATACTTTAGCTCTATGCCTAACTTAGTGCCCAAAGATTTGCATGATTGAGGGCACAACATAGTTTGAAAAGGTTTTTGACTTATTTTCCAGGATTAGTTGAACCCTCCTTGACTATGCCTCCAGAAATGGTTTCTAAAAATGAACAACAATCATTTTTGGAACAACCACTCAAACACACACACACACACACACACAAACACACACACACACACACACAAACACACACACACACACACACACACACACACA
>JBBJLR010117847.1:0-19955 GCA_037577145.1 Brachypetersius gabonensis | reverse complement strand
CACACACACACACACACACACACACACACACACACACACACACACACACACACACACACACACACACACACAGATGTGCACACAAGCACTCACAGTGGTGTACACACAGGTGCTCACAGACGCACTGTCTTCATCTACTGTCTACAAAACATACTTTGCAATATCAGTTCTGTTGCTGCTCAGTATAATGTAACATGTTGCTGCATTTTCTCTGGTGTTGTTTCTTCTTGTTTTCTCTTTTTTGTCAGCAGGTATGGAAGCAGATTATCTGTTTGTTTGGTTTTTTTTTTCTCTTTCTTCTCTCTTTTTTATCCGCCTTTCCCTTCATTTCCCTTTTTTTTCTTTTCTTTTTTCTTATTCTTTCCTCTCTCTCCCCTCATGTGTTGAATCCTCATGGGTTAAAATATGGGCTGCCAGTCTCTGTTTTAATACACTATTTTGTTAAAGGTTGTCTCTTTCACCAGTTTTTAAAGCACTTGTTCTGAATGCACTTTGTTCATGCACTTCATTCAGAATATTAAAATACACTTGAATACTTCTTTTATGAGAGAAGATATTTAATTGTTTAATATTTCAGCTATCTTACTTTTAGGCTATTCATGAGTGGGGCCAAGTAAAATATTTTGTTTCAAATTATCTTTTATATTGTGCATTGTTTGAATGCTTAATAAAGATGTTCATAGTTTTGTAACAGATTCTTTTAGATTCTTAATTTAATAATAATGATTTTCATTCGGTGTTTCAGTTTCGGTTTTTGGCCAAGTGTTTCCTCATTGTTGGTTTTCGGTTTCGGTCAAAAAAAATAAAATAAAATAAAAAATAAAATTAATTTCGGTGCATCCCTAAATAAAAGACTTACTCTTATCTCCATGCCTTACTTTTGCCTTAAACTCCATGCCTTCCTTACTTTTCCTTCACAGGAGTTGTTTTGGTGTACTTAGCCTGCAGTAACTTGGTTGAATAGTGGATGTTAATAGCTTTACAGGTATGAAGCACTGATTTGGACTAATTAAGCACTGATGTTGCTCTGGATAAGAGCGTCAGCTAAATGCTGTAAATGTAAATATACTGAAGGTAGGATTCAAAACCCATGACCTCTCGGTCCAGAGGCAAGTATCTTACTCACTAGGCTCTTTATTTATTTATTCATTTTATATGCTACAGTGACTCCAGAAGTTACTTTAGGTCCTCTGCATTTAACCCATTCACCTAGTGAAGTAGTGGATGGCAACTGTTTAATAAAATTCATAGCAAATAAACTTTTTGGACAATACTGATGGTTAGGTTAGTGGAACTGGCTCTGAGATCTTTAACATGATCAGTAAGATCATTATTAGTATTGGTGACATCAATCCAAACAGGATAAAAGTACTTATGTGGGAAAACCGGTGGGTTTTGCATGGCAGTGTAAGTTAAGGGGTTAACCAGTAGAGGGAAACATTGTAGTACACTCTCTGGGCAAATGTTGTAGAGGATATTATTACGTAATCATACGATCAACTGTAAAACCCTTACATTTTTGTATTTTATTTATTCAAAAGCTTTTCAGATATGAATGGGTTCAAACTGGTCAGGGTCCCTTTTGAGTAAAACCTTTGGTAAAAGGGACTACTCTTTGAATTGACAACATATGACTATGAGCATTTACATATTTCCTTCCAGCAACACAGCTTAAGTGGGTCACATTTTACGGCATAGGTCTCTTTTTATTGCCCATTATATATCCACTATAATATTTTTTTTATAATAGTTGTAACCCTAGCCCTAATTAATCACTTCATACTGTCGGCTCACTTCATGCATTCCTGTCTGATGGAACGGTGATTCAGCGTGAAACTCTTTTTAAACACGTAATGACGATCATATATCACGTTGCATTAACGTTTTATTTAACATTTCTTTATTTTATATTCAAAGTAAAATGCAATCAGAATCATTCAAATTGGGTAAAAGAGGAGAACGTTTCCATATTGTGGTTAACATGAAACAGTAGCGTCATCAGTCAGGAGGAGCAGATATGACTTATTCTCAAATTAATTTAAAGCAAAAGAGTCATTATATGCTTTGAACTGACATTTCTTCGGCCTGTTTCGAAATTACCTTTAGCTCCTCAAATCAGGTCTTAAAGCCCAGTCTTGCTCCTCATCCAAGCCAAGTATCTCCCTACGGACATGGCTGATTCATTTGCTGCAGCTTTCTGCATCCTCTTAAGTTTCTGTGTCTCAGAGTCTGGTTTGAGCACGATCACAGACAGCTTTATGATCGCATCGCAGCCTTTCACTCAGTGCTTCTTCTTGTTTTCATTTTCATCCCGGAGATTTTTCAGGTCACTCTCCAGGTTCATCATCAGCTCTTTCAGTTTCAGTGCCTCATCAAGCTCTTCTGCCATGTCTTTGGATGTATTTTCACTATAAATGACACCAAACTTACTCCGGTATTTATTTCTCAGGACTTTTTTCTTTATAATATATTTCCTTCTCTCTCTGACGTGTTTGCTGTAGTGGCCCTTACACACAGTGCACAGTCATCTTTCATTACACCGGGCATTAGTGGCTAACCAGCAGCCGAACTCATGGCAGTTCTCCTCACACGTTTTACAGGATGTTACCTGTTGGTTCATCCCTGAAGCATCAGTAATGTACACCATCTCTTTGTAAAACCAGCATCACAGTGAAAGGGATTTTTTTTCCTTAATCATTTTTTTTTTGTTCTTTTTAGAGTGTCTTTTTTGAGTGAGTTCAGCCTCTTTCTCCTGTCCATACTTGATACGCTCTGGATGCAGACCTCAAGCTGCACACTCTTGCTTAATTTTAGAAATTCAAAGAATTCCTTAATACTTATTCATACAATCCAGCTAACCAACAACAGCAGGTAACTCAAGACTTTGTTTACATATGTGTGTTTGTGTTTGTGTGTGTGTGTGTGTGTGTCTTGCAAGTACCTCATAGAGGAGAAAGGGATTACACAATAGTATTCACTCAGTCTTAATCTTAGTCATTATTTTCTAATCACTTCATACTGTAATTCACTCCATGCATTTCTGTCTAATGTGAACCATTGGTTCAATTTAAAACTCTCAGTTAAAAGAGATCCAACCAGTTTAAACACGGCATGACGGTCATATATCACGTATCTACAATTAATTTAACATTTCTTCATTTTATATTCCAAGTAAAATGCAATAAGATTCATACAAAGTGAGTAAAAGAGAACATTTCATACAGTAATTAACAAATAGGACTGTTTGTCCTGAGAAAAGATCTTCAGCACAAATGAAATGAAAGAGTCTTATTCTCTCATTCATTTAAAGCACAGAGTCATTATGGTCTTTGAATGGACCATCTTTTGGCCCATTTCAAAATGACCTTTAGCTTCTCAAATCAGATCTTAAAGTCCAGTCTTGCTCCTCATCCAGCCCAAGTATTTCACTACAGACTTGGTCGGTTCCTTTGCTGCATCTGTCTGCATCTTCTTCAGTCTCTGAGCCCACTCTGCTTCTCCAGCTTCTTTCACTCGAGGAATCAGGAAGTCCAGTTGCTGAAGGGTTAATGCAGAGTCTGGTTTGAGCGCGATCTCGGGCAGCTTCATGATCGCCTCGTAGGCTTCTTTCACCGAGCGCTTCTTCTTTTCGTTATTCACTTCCAGATCATTTTTCAGGATGTTCTCCAGGGTCGTCATTTCCTCTTTCAGTTTCAGTGTCTTATCAAACTCTTCTGTCTTGTCTTTCAATGCATTTTTATCATAACTTACACCTCCTACATCTTCATTGTTGTATTTATTCTTCAGGTCTTTAAAAGTGACTGTTTCCTCTCTCTTCATTGTTACATATTTCCTGCCTTCTCTGATGTGTTTGCTGTAGTGACACTTACACACAGTGCAGTGGCCCCCTTTCATAACGTAGCACCACCAGGCAGTCGGGGCTAACCAGCAGTTCTCATGGCAGTTCTCCTCACACGTTTCGCAGGACGTTACTTTTCTGTCCCAAAATGAAGTGCCTGTAACATCCACTTTCTCTTTGTAAACTGTCGTCACCGTGAACGGGGAATTTTCATCTTTCTCAATCTTTTCTTTGTCCTTTTTCAGAGCATCCTGAATTTGAATGAGTTCTTTCTCTTTCTCCTCTCTGAACTTGATACGTTCGTTCAAGTTTTGGACACAGGCCTCAAGCTGCATGCGCTCCATCAGAACACTGACAGTCAGACCAACACTCTTACTCTGTCTCGATTCTAGGAATTCAAAGAATTCCTTCAAACTTCTTTCCCCCATTTCCCAATATGCGTTATAAAACAATTCTGTCAGTGATTTCTTCAACTGTCGGTTGTTGAATATGAAGTGAACAGGTTTGTTCTCATCATCTGTACAGCAGGGGATCTCCTCTTTCTTCACAGCTTCCAGAGCATTAGTTGGAGGTCCTCCATCTGAGTGTGTAATAAAAAGCACTATAATGTCCTCTATGTCTTTACCAAATAAGGAGAGGGTGCCTTCAAAAACGTAACGCTGTGCTTCTGAGATTCTGTTCTGAGACGCTTTAAGAACAAAACACACAGCATCAAGATCCTTCACTCCAGTATCATTTTGAAACAGTTTGTGCAAATTCTGAGGGATTTTCTCATCCTGGTCGATTCCTCTGGTGTCTCCAAAGCCTGGAGTGTCGATGATGGTAAGAAAGAAAGGTTTCTCCTCAGAAATGATCTCATAAGCAGTGATTTCAGATGTTTGAGATTCAGTCTGATCTCGCTTTTCTTCTTCTGTGATCTCAAACCAAACTTCATCCTCAAACTTCACCCCCAGATAGTAATTGACCATGGAGTTGATCAGAGTCGTCTTTCCTGTCCCAGTCTCTCCCACCATCAGTATTGTTTTGTTTTGCATGTTTACATGTTCCTGTCCAAATGTCCAGTTTCTGATCTCACCATCCTTGTCTAGATTGCTTCTTGTTGCTAGAAGACTGTACCGTTCTGGAGGACCAGGACTGAGATTGATGCTTTTCTTGATTAAATCATTTAAAATTGATGAAGCATACTTTAATCTGCAAAATCCAAAAAGCCAAAAAAGGGTGTTAGGTAAGTGCTACATGGTTGCTTAGCTGTCATAGGTTGTTGCTAAGTTACTATGGTGTTCTAGTCTTTCCTGATCAGGCTGGACATTCCAGAGTTGGACACAGAATATAAATCAGATAACAATTGCGTTAATTATTGATCTGAAATTGCAATACCTGGGATTTTTTCATGAATTAATGGTGTTTCTACTTGAGTTAGTGATTTTTGTCAGTGTGGGGCTTCAAATAGACTGATAATGTGTCAAATCAAAGATGGGCATCGTCAAACAATGAGCTGATCGACATTCTAACTCACCCATGAGCCATGATCAGTGTGTTCACTTCACAGTTATGAAAGATGGCGCCTGTCTGTGACCTGTGAAAGAAATCAACATTTCAGCATTCGCTACTATTATGCTTCACCTTCTTGACACATTGATTCAGTTTTGCCTCTTGTTCTGCAGTTCAGAGTGTGCCTTCGAGCATCACCAGCAGTAAATAATCTCACTCGAGTAACGGGCAGAGTCATACCAGAACAAGTAAAGTTAATAAGACCTTCTGGGGTCAATTAAAAGGAGTCCTTTATTTTATCCTGAAACTTCACCCCCAGGTAGTAATTGACCATGGTGTTGATCAGAGTCATCTTTCCTGTTCCAGTCTCTCCCACCATCAGTATTGTTTTGTTTTGCATGTTTACATGTTTCTGTCCAAATGTCCACTTTCTGATCTTTCCCTCCATGTCTAGATTTCGTCTTGTTGTTTGAAGACGGTACCATTCTGGAGGACCAGGACTGAGTTTGATACTTTTCCCTATCAAATCATTTAAAGATGATGATGTATTTTTAAATCTAAAAAAAACCCCAAAAACTGATTTAGATTTCAGAAACCAAGCTTTCAAGAACTGTTATTATTAATATAACAATGGAAATGATTTCACAGTGTATTGAGCAGATATAAGGAGTACATCGAGGGACTAATAAATGAGGAGAATGAGAGAGAGAGAAAGCTGGAGGATGTGTAGAGAGTGACTCAGTAAGGATTAGCAACAAGGATGATCAGAATCAGCAGTTTCAACTTTCCTATCAGATGCCGAGGGATGATGGTATTGAATGCTGAACTGAAAGCTATGAGCACTATTCTCATATACCCTGTCTTGCCAAAGTATTCACCCCCCCTTTGGAATTCTCTCTCTCTTATTCCCTTATAACCTGGAATTTAAAAGGAATTTGTGGGGGGTGTATCTTTCAATTTACACCTTTTAGTGTTTGTTTTTTTAATTTGCAGATGCAAATTAATGTCTTTATTGTGAAACAAACAAGAAATAAGACAAAGAAGAAAATCTGAGCGTACATAACTATTCACCCCCTCCCAGAATCAATACTTTGTACAGCCACCTTTTGCAGCGATTACAGTGACAAGTCTCTTCACATACATCTCCACAAGCCTGGCACATCTATTTGCCTGTTACCCATTTTGCCCATTCCTGTTCCTCACTTGACATATCTCCCAATATTTTATTTTCTCTTCATGTAAAAACAAACACATACACACATGCACATGTAATTCTACTTATATGTCGTGTGGTTTGTTTATCTGTGTTTTAGAATTTTCTAATGCTTGGTTGCTTCTAGAATTTAGAATTCACAGTTATTTTTATAACTTTCAGAACTCAAACAAACAATATCAACTACTCCATTTGGAAATTAGGAAGTGTAATATTTGTTTATAAAATTAATAACATGTAATAATGTTCATAAAATTAACATATTTAATAATTTAAAGCCTGGAACCCACAACTGATGAGTAATGGGGTGCCACCTGTGTAAGTATATAAGTGTATATGCTTACACAGGTAGCACCACATTACTCACCAGTTGGTGCCCCATGTGAGGATATGGACTTTACACTTTTGGTGCTGTACTCCAGGGGATATAGCTTTTTTAACAAAGATATAGCAATGAACAATCCAGAATTCTACAGCAGAGAGGGAACCAAAGCACTGCCTTAGATTTGACACAGATCACAATCAATCCGTTTGAGACAATTTGACAACACAATTTGACTTTAATCGGTTACTACACACAAACCATGCAGATGTGCTAAGAATAGTTAAAAAGCTAATTACCAAACCACCATCAAGGTCCTCCTTGACATTTTTCAGAGTTCAACTGGTAATGTGTCAACTCAAACAATGATTTGAATTACATTCTAACTCACCTGTAAGCCATCATCAGTGTGTGTTAATGTCCCACAAATCACAAATGATGATTTGTGATTGTTTTCAACAATTCTGATTGTTTTGCTCAGTGATCTGGGAAACAATCAGAATTTCAGAGTTAGTGTTCAGTCTTTACATGAATGCTGCTGAAATAAGAAATACTTGTATTAAGTTCAGCTGTAACCACAAGAGCTACACCTGTTCCTGGCTGCATCTCATTGTAATGCTTACTTATGAAATGGGAAGTCACAGAGAAAACAGCACAATTTTCTATGCAGCGAAACACTACAGTGATCAGGGAAAGTATCATCATGTAAAAAGAATGCCTGACACATTGCCTACAGAGGTAATACATATAAAACCATTACTCGTTTTAAATATTAAATATTGTTAAGGCAAATTGCTGGTACTGTTTGTCCAGTGAGTGTAAAATGTATCATGGCTTATAGTTGGCAATTGACAATTCCCAGCTGTCAGACTCTCATCAAGATGGGCTTTTACTAACTACTTTACATCACTTCCTTGTTCAGGGCTTCAGCAGAATTTGTTCAATTAGAGCAGTGATACTCAAAGTGTGGGGCACAAGAGACCTGTTGTTCACGCTTTTTCAGTTAGCTCATGAAGCTATATCTTTTTTGCTGGCCGGATGATTATATGGCTAAAATCCATGTCATGAGTTGAGTTTACAGTAAACTAATCGTGCATCACGCCTTTTCTGTTCGCTTATAAGGAGAATTAAGCTATATCTCATCTTTTGCTGGCCAGATGATCATGTGCAGTGTGCAGGGAAGGCCAACAAAAACTGTGGAAGTGCGGTGCATGTAATGTGTACCTTTGCCTTATTTATACTTATATACTTATACTTTACAATTATACTTTATTTATACTTGTATACTTACACTCATTTATTTATGTAAAAATTCTATATAAAATTACTTACAGTATTTTTGTGATGTTGATACTTATTTCTTCCACTTTCCCATGTGTAGCAGAGTCTCAGAGTATTTCAGTATTTTTAAAAGATTTAGTTACCTTTGGGAGCAGGGCCAGGCAGACGATGACAGCCGTTGTCACATGACCACTGACTGGCTGAGGGGGAAGTTACAGGTGTGAAACACCCATCTTGTGAATATGCACGTGAAAGAGCCTAGAAAATGTGGGTAGTGTTACTTTATCACAATTTGAAGTGATAAAGTACCTAACACCTAACACCTAAGATAAAAATACCTAACACTACATAACATTTCTAAATGTTCTTGTTATCTTTTTGGAGCCAACACATATGTTTACAAAGTTCAAACTTCAAAAGTCTTGCTCAGACATATTTAGGGTATGTTTTTTTTTTTTTACTTTTTTGAAGACCTCGAAAACCATTGTTTACATGATATTTAAAAAATACATTCACTTTACATTCACATATTGTTATAGCTGATGCTTTCCAGAATGTAACCATATGTGTCACCTTGGACATAGTTGTTACTAGTGAGATGAAATACTTAAAAATAAAGGTGTAGCAAAATGCCTCAAAGTGCTGGAAAGGCCTGTATTCATTTCAGTTTCACGCTTTTCATTCCAAGTACAATACCTGCCTGTGCAACAGAACATGGTATCCCGATAATGGGTCTCCCCACTCTGCACATCAGTGACTGCGTGAGTGCCTGTAATGCCCGTGTTAGATTGGTTTACACCCTTCCAGTGTCAAGAAAATAATGAGAAACTGTAACACACACAGCTCAGTTTTTGGACTAAGCAAGTTCTCCTGTAACTTCCCCCTCAGGCAGTCAGTGGTCATGTGACAACGGCTGTCATCGTCTGCCTGGCCCTGCTCCCAAAGGTAACTAAATCTTTTAAAAATACTTAAATACTCTGAGACTCTGCTACACATGGGAAAATGGAAGAAATAAGTATCAACATCACAAAAATACTGTAAGTAATTTTATATATAATTTTTACATAAATAAATTTTGAAAGTAACTGGCCCCTTGTTCTCAATCTGGTCCAATTCAGACAATTTGGGTTGCATTTTTTCCGTTTTCTTTCCTCTCATCCTGATTGGTTGTAATAGCATGTCACTAGCATGCCTATTTTGCCTGAACAAAAATGAGATCTTTTATTTTTTCATTAAAAAAATACTATAGATTCATTTTACACTTTATATAATGTCACATGTGTAATATTTGTAGCCCAAATCATTTTAAGTCTTAGTATAAAAATGAACAAAAGTTTGTTTAAAAAATTTAGATTACTTTTGGTTATCTTTGGCTCTTATTCACAGTGTTTTGAATTTAATGTGCAGTATAATGTTCTGCTTTCATTGCTTGACTTCTATTTCTGCTTCACTTTACTCTTTTAGAGGTGCGATGATCCTTTATCATTTATATCACACTTCTGCATCCCATTTCTGCAGCAGTGGTGGACCAAGTGGTCTGAACCAGTAATGGGCTGATTTTAGATAGTCAGCACAGTGGAGATAATCAACATAAGTTCATACTCTGGTCACTTTATGACCTGCTAAAACTGTTGTTGCTGCATCACTGGTGAGAACATGACCATGAGCAACTATTGACATGATATTATTACACCTTGCTGGTGTACAGTTAGAGGCTTTAATCCATCTGTTGATGTTGGTCTGACATTGTTGGAACCTAAATGAACTGGAAATGTGTCAAATGAATGACAAGCGTCATCAATCAATGAACTGATTTACATTATAACTCACCTTTGATCAATTGATCCATGTGTGTTCAGGAATTACTGTTGTGACACTTTTGCTCAATTTTCATCTCAGCTCTGTAGTTGGTCACACACACAAGTGATGAGCATGGTCATATCTTGACAAACTGAAAACAGTTAAAGTGATTAGAACGTCTGAGGCCAATTAAAAGGACGACATAGAACAGAGGTCTCTGACCTCAGTGTAAGTCTTCACATGATTGCTGTTGTTGTCTGAGGTACACCTGCCCCTGGCTGCACCTCACTTCACTTTTCCTCATCAGACAAATGCACAGTGGAGAAAATTATGCCTAGCATCGGTCATCTGAATATATTTATTTGGATTTGTTTCTGTTTCTGTTTAAAGATTTGTAAAATTTATAAACATTACCAACATCTGCAGTTTCCGGAATGTGTTCTGTCTGCTGTCCCTCATGTTGATCAGAATTCTCTATCGGTGCTGCTGGTGTCACTGACAGCTCCAGGGCCTGAGCACGATAAAAAGTTTGCTGTTACCAAAAATTCTTTCAAGCAAGTAAAAGTGCAACAAGAATTATGACCAGCAAGGTGAAGTTCTTGCTGGATGTGAAATTCTGTGTATTAGAGTTTTCCTGACAAGAAGAACTTAAAGCACCTTTTGAAGCAAGATGGGCCGATCCAAGCATTTCAGGTTCCGATCCGATTCCGATACACGACTGCCAATATAATTCCAATATAATCTTTTTCCTTTAATCTTAGCATTATTCTTGTTGTAATTGTGCTGTTTGTTAGTGAGATTAGATCACAGAATAAATCTAACCTCACTAACAATTACAAGAAGAGCAAAAAATATACACAACTACACCGAATTTAATGGCATTCCAAAGAAATGTATTTATGTCACACTTCACAAAAAGGTGTAAAATTTTGTAAACATCAAAAACACAACATTCTTGGATGAATCATCTAAATAGTTCAAATATTATGTCCATTTTAGCCGCAACAACTGTGTAAAAAATAAAGTGCAAAACTAATACATTTAAAATAATGTGAATTCAGAGACACGACACAGGCAGAGTGTAATCTAACCACTCGTGTATTTAAGGACCTGCTGAGTTACGAGGTGCCCAACTTTAGCCTCGTCGTGTTGTGAGAGTTTTCTCTGATGTTCCACTTTTAGGATGTCTGAGGTACGTTTGTTGCGTTTTTGGAGAACGTGAGCGAGTGTCTGCTGCTTGGTGTCTTTTCCCTGTTTGCTAATATAAACTCCTGGCACTCTTTCTCTCTGCAGGTGCTTAATTAAATTTGTTGTATTGTACCACACAAGCGCACTTCCTCCCCTCGTCACGCTGGCTTTACACACATTGCTAGTAGTCGTCTTGCTCTTTTGGCATCTCCAAACCAGCGACATTTTGTTCAAAACAACGGCTAATGTTATTCGCTCGCTCACATTGAAGTTGCCGCAGGTTCATGGTATGGGGGTGGTGACACATCTCGTATTACACAGCATTGAGTTTAAGGTCCAGTGCAAGCTGCGAACTGGAATATAGAGATCGGGGCTGTCCGATATCCGATATCGGATTTACAGCTATATCGGACCGATAACGATATATCGGATCGGGCCCATCTCTATGAAGATTCAGTTTGAGTCCAGTGTATTTCTTTGCATTCTGTAGAAAATACTAAACAGTGAGAGCACCAGAGCACGTCTATAATATTGTATATATGAAAGAGACTGTATTTACTTAAGGATGTACTGAGGGAAAAGATTACTTAAAAAACAAACCCGAGTCTGATGCTGATGTGATAACTGGTTTGATCACATTTTTTCAGCCTTGAAATTCTCTTGTCATGCTTTAATCAAAGTCATGACTTCACTAAATAGCTGAAAAGGTCAAGTGGTTTCTGAGAAACAGGTCCTTTTTTTGTACAATGGAAATCAACTTCTGTCTTTTTTGTGTGAAAATAATGTCTAAATAACAGTAATTGGAATGTGGAAACAGTCAAGTCACGTAAGTTTTATTGTCATTTCAACCATCTACACCAGTGGTCCCCAAACTACGGCCCGCCTCCACATTTGACCCGGCCCCCTGAACAATACCAGAGACCCATTATTATTTTTTCAGTCTGGCCACGCGATCGAGACTAATGCACCCATAGAACACTGGGGTGTAGTGGGTCTGCCCGACTGAATCCTTGGAAATGTTTCCTCACATCAATAAAGCTCATTTGATTTGAATTGTGAACCGCGCTAAAAATAAATGTTGCTACTATGACCTTACTTTGCCCACAACGTGAACGTGACCCAACCCACCCCAGAATGGAATAATGGCAAAAAGGTTAGGTAAGAGAAAGACTGATTCAGAATGCAGGGTATTTAACCTGCAGTGGACACACGATTATTTTTTTTTTCAATGCAAAGAAAAGGCTGTTTGTCTCATCTGTCAAGAGACGATGGCGGTATTCAAAGAATACAATCTGCGCTGACATTATGAATGCCGTCACAAAGACAAGTATGAGAGAGCAAACAGTGGTGTCAACTAAGCTACCCTACTGGAACCTACCAAACTGGATTATAAGGAAAGAACACAAGAACTTTGAGAGACTGCTCATATGAGTCATATAAGAGATTCTGCTCTGACAACTGAAGCTTAACTTTTACCTAAGATTGTGCATGGCTTTTTTTCTGTGAAGAACCCAGAGAGGGTTATTTGATTATTTATTGATTTCATAGTGTTATTATGTATATCCAGAGTTAATTTTTTCTGTGAAGAACCCAGAGAGGGTTATTTGATCTCGGAAAGGGTTATTCATATTTGGTTATGTGTGGCTTTCTGGAAAACAAAAAAACAATGTTTACATTTTGGCCCCCCTGCGATCGTCACACTTGATCTGTTACAAACTGACCCTGGCCCCCCATCAGAGAAGGGAAAAGTTATGTGGCCCTCATTGGAAAAAGTTTGGGGACCCTTGATCTACACAGTTCACCGTGAAACCAAATGGCATTCCTCCGGAGCCTGCAATACTGACATACTTTGATAGCTCTTTGGTCTTGCCCATGGTGGTAGATAGGTTGGAATGGAAGAGACAGGTGTGCTTTATGCACATAGCAGGTTAAGATCAGGAGTTTCTGTAATTGATAGCTTGATTGTAATCTGTGTAAAACATGGGCACACAGCCAGTCTGTGGAAGGCAGACATCTGGCTGCTTTGTAGGGCATCAAATACTTATTTTACTCAACAATCCATTTATAAATTTTATGCAACGTGTTTTTTCTTGATTTTCGGTTGATAATCTGTCTCTATAAAAACGAAACTACCTCATCAATTAGCAACTGTTTACTTTTTGTAAGTCAGCAACAAGAAATGAGCTGATTTTCACTGTAACTCACCCGTGAGCCATGATCAGGAGTAAATAATCACACACGAGTGACGGGCACAGTCATGTCTTGACAAATGAGGATAAGTAAAGGCTAGGATAACTTCTGGGGCCAATTTAAAAACTACATATAACAAAGATCTCTGTCTCAGTGTAAGTCTTTTTGTGAATGCTGCTGATCTGAGAAAAGCTGTGTGTACAGAGTAGAACTATCAGCACTACACCTGCCCCTGGCTGCACCTCACTTTATTGTTGCATTTTTCTCAATCATGCTCATGAAGAAAAGTAAATTATGTTCTCCTCTAATGTACAGTGATCAGAATAAACATCATTATCTAAGCCTGACACATTGACATATTAACTATGAAGCCATAACTGATTAAACAAATTGCAGGTACATACTAGAGTGTTTAGTTTTTGTCTACCAGGTGATATTTTCTAAATGCCTTGAACAAAAAAAACCACCTCAGGCCATTTCTCCAGCAGGCAGAGCAAGTTTAGGTTCCTCCTCATCTTGATCTAGTCCAGTTCAGGAGTAGCAGTAGCAGAGAGACACCACATGGTTTCTGAGAAGTGACTCGTTTTCTTTGCAGTATGGAGATGCAGCACACACTGGTTTCCAGCACACATTCACACACTGATCAAGAGATAGAATGGCTGCAGAACATGCAACTTTACTCCAGTAGATAAATGATTAAAATTAAAAAAACATTTGTAAACAAACATGAACAGGTTGAGGCTGTTTCAGGTCAGCACTACTCTGATTGTGCACAGATCAGGACTGACCCCACCAGTCTAATGCAGGGTCTTTTTCTTCATACTCAGCCGTAGGTTTAATGCAGATGATACTCATATACCACACAACAGAACACTGTCACACTGTAGTGGAGAGTGGAGACAATTTGAAGAAAACTGATCTTAACCTGAGCCTAATTGTGTAAACAGTTTCAAAGTTTTGAACTTGTGAGAATAAACCACTACTCAGGTTCAATACCGCTAAACAATATTAGCAGCTGTTCAGCAATCGTCTGATTCTTCTGAGAAATCTGGCACTCAAGTCATCCTCAAGACTTTCAAATAAGTAAATGTAATGACAGAGTCACCAACTACCATATACCAGGTTCACTTCTCTCATCATTGTATCTCTCATGCTCAGAAAGTTTCTTTAGATGGGAGAGCACTTGCCACAGAATGTGATTTTCAGCGTTATTTCTATAATCTATAAAATTATCAAATAGTACACACAGTATATGTGTTGATTTTGATAAAATATTATTCAGAGTCACAATAAACACTCCTAAGACAAATAATAAAATACCTCTGAGGTACCCTTGAGCAAAGTACTGTCCTCACACACAGAATTTTGTGCTGTTCACACTTTTTGCTGTCGTTTGTTCTTGTATGACAGAATGGATGCTTTCACTTCACTTTACTCACTTCAAGCTGACCTTTCATTTTATACGTCATCAATACAGAAATGTATAAATGTATTTAAACCATAAACAGATGTAAAAGAAAATGAAATGATAGAGGAAAAAGTATTGACATTATTTTAAAAAAGTGGTGGCTTCTATAAGACTACAGGTGAAACAATGTTTCGGCAAGAAAAATAATTAAAATAAATCTTCATAACTATCACTTTTTTCTTGCTGTGAAAAAAAAATGCTCTAGTCAAAAACGTGAAACAAGCACCACCCCCAATCGTGGTGAAATGAATTTCAGTGAAACATGTTTCACTAGCGTACCCATTAATTTCAATGTAAATCTCCTCAGACCCCTTCGGCTCGTGGATTGTCGAGGTTTCAATGGACTGTAATGCAGCTAATTTGGTCCTGGAGTGTCGTGGTCCAGCAGGTTTTGGTGATTTCCCTACTCAGAAACACCCGATTCACCTCGCCAGTTAATTGTCAGGTTTTGTGAATGTGTTTGAGGAGAATTACCATCAAACTGTGCTGGACACCAGCCCTCCAGGACCGGCGTTGCCTACCCCTGCTGTAATGGTAAATAAGTCCCACCCATGAAACAAGTGACTGCCTTCTGTGATTGGGTAGTTCTCCACTTCAAAATGACTGACATAACACTGTGGCCAATCACCGCCTTTGAAATGAATTTTCACTTCGTTCTATTTTATGTATTGAGCACTGACTTTAAGTGTGAGACTGAAGCTTCATACATAAGAAAATGGGTAACATATTATTTACTAGCAATTATTAATATTTCTTTTTCTTTTATATCTTATTATTCATCTAAGAGTGCACTGAAGGAAGGGTATTAGCTTATTTGCCTGACTGCTTGCTGCTAGAGGCCCAGTTATTGACACAGGACCTCAGAAAAGAAGATGGCAGTAAATAATTGCTGCAGGATTAGATAAAAACACAGGTGTCCCTTTTTGGGATGCCAGAAAAGGGTGGGCCAGGCAGAACAGTAATTAAATCCAACTGGTGAAGAGGGCAACTGGAGATATACACTAAAATGACCAAATCTTGAAAATAACTGGGCTGGATTAAGCAAATTAAGTAAAGTAAACTCCCTCTGTTTCCCATAGGTTGTGATATGGCTAAATGAATAAGCAAATTAAATGAAGAAAAACTCTCATGCTCTTTATAGGTTTTACATAGCAATGACGATAAGGAGTTGGGCCTTCATTGTGCACAACAATCAGGTGGTACTAAGCAAATTAAACAATGAAACACCCTACACTTTTCATTGCCAAAGAGTCTATATGAGATGTGTTGAAAGAATGAATGTACGAATATTTAAGATATATAAAAGTATAAAATAAGTATAAAAAGTAATGTCAGAACATGGAGGTGAAGTACGTCAAGCTGCCCAGAGAGAAAAACAAGCTGCCCAGGGAGAAAGGCAAGGTACTGAGTTTGTTTTATGGTCCAGTTTTGGAGTCTGTTCAAAATGTCCCATATTTTGGGTTGGGATCTTGGGAAAATTGAGGTATGGTCCAAGTGCTGCCTAATGTAGATTGGAGTATCACCCTTTATAAGCAACATTCTGCAGTATTCAGCCTGCTTTGACATGAGTATAGGCCATTTGTACACATGGCTATATAAATAGTCTTTAATTAAAGCCATATTTTACAGGACATAGGCCCTTTGATTTGCATGACTTTCTTTCGTTGATTTGCTTTCGGTTTTGCCAGCATGGACTTTCTTCTGTTACAGAAAGGCACATCGACAAAATGGTAAAGAATAAATGGAGATGGGTTTGGCTAAATGAAATGAGCAATAATGGCAAGACATTTAGTTCATGGTGAAAAAAGATGAAAATGGCAAGTGTGTGCTTTTGTGTGGTAACTCAACTAGGGGCTTACCACTGTTATGGCTGGTTGAGGGAGAGAGAGACACAGCAGCAAGCAGCGAGAGTTCTAGAAAGACTGTATAAGTCCAACACAAAACAAGCCCGTTCAGGCAGGAGTTTCACCACTACGAGGGGGACCTTAACTCCTCTGAATCTCCTTCGTAACAGATCAGACTCCGTTTTTCCCCCGGAGGACCTTCTCTCCGAAAGGGAACACAGTTTGTTTTCGCACACAGTCCGTACAGTCTCTGTCTGCTTTCTTTCTCCGTCAGTGCTGAAAGACTCACCGAGTGTGAGTTCGAGTCGTCGGTTCACTCCTGGATGGAATATGGACAAGAGAGAGAGAGAGAGAGAGGGAAAGGAAGGAAATAAGCAGCCAGCGAACGTGCCACTCGTTACACAAAACTCCTCTTTCCTGCCGGCTCTCCTCTCCACTGTGCTTCCCCTCTGCTTGCTGTAGAAGCCGACTCTCTGTAGTCCTGAGGTTTCCACCTGGGCGTGATGATCTCACAGGAAGAGTCACAAGCACATGCACACCAGACTCAGACAAGTACTTTCTCACCATACAGCACTCTGATATGTTTCTTCAGTAGCTACGTGAGCCCCGAACAAGGTATGTTTTCTACATGGGTGAAACTTCACCTTCGCTCCAGCACACATACAAAAAGAACCCCAAAAATCTGTGTGACCACGCACCGACTCTCTGGCTCAGCCAGGACTTAAACTTGCATTCATCCAATCCCACGACACGGACACTTATATGCTTAAACGAACACAGCTGCTGACAATCATTAGGTGCCTCCTTCTCCTGGTGCTTGCTGATCGCACACCTGGCACCTAATGATAACCTCACTCACTCACTCACTCACACACACATACACCTCTAGTCCAGAGCCCTATCCCCTAATATTCTGGTGACCTACTTCTACTGTGTTGTGTTGAAGGTTCACCAGACGTCACAACCACACAGTGTTAAAAAATTGGTGCATGTCCGAGGAGGTATGGGATCGTGACATTTGGTTAAAAAATTAAAAGAATTTTTTTTGCTTTAATCCATGGTCTACAACACACCCAAGCCACAAACGGACCTCCACTGTGAGATTTATATTGGGTTTTATTCTGTCTACTGTAACTGTCACCTCACTCTCTTCCCATAGATTCTGTTCCCTGTCTCCCGAGTACTGACTTCCGTGTTGTGTTCGTGTTTTCCCGTGTTCTATCTCTCTTCCGTTTCACCTCCTGTACTCCCTTTCTCCCCTTTCCTTTGTTTACTTCCGGTCTTCCCTGTATTACTTCCCACTTCCGTTTCTTCCTTGCTCCCTTTCCCCCTAGCTCACTACTCACTAGTCTCCATGTTCGGTTTGTATCGCGTCCCTTTGTTATGATTTTCACCTGTGTCTCGTTTATGTTCCTTATTTAAACCCCAGCGGATCCCTTCCTCCCTGAGTCTGTATTTGTCTCCCCCCAGGGTGTTGGTTGTAGTTTTGATTCTTGTTGTTGTGACATCTGCAATGTCTGTTTAAGCTTAAAAGAGGTAATTAATTGTAATTGAAACCTCAATTATTTTTTGCCTATTCATGTGTGGGCTGAAATATTATTTGAATGTAATTGTGTTACACGTGGGTGTGGAAAGTAAATTGTTAACTTTATTTTAACCTGCTTACAGTGTACATTTGAGTTAATAATGTTTTAATACTACACCATATAGTAACTATACATAGGTTGGGAATCCAAAGAAGCATTTGAAAGAATGCAGGGTAGCTTTCTCTATCTTGACGATCTGGGATGGCTGGGTCAGAACATCAACACTTCAAGTCTTGTGGGCGGTTTCCATTATACAGTGATCATTACCTACCAAAAGTGGTGCAAAGAAGAACAATTGGTGAACCAGTGACAGGGTTATTGATGTCCAAGGCTCACAGACGAGTGTGGGAAACACAAGCTATCCTGTCTACAGAAGAAGAGCTTCTGTTGAAAAAGTTCAGTCTGGCTGAAGGGTCCGAACACACAGTGCAGCACAGCTTGCTGATTATAGGACTGTGTAGCTGCAGACTACAGACTTTGTTTTTGTTTTTCTTTATGTACACATGTCATCTGGTAACTTAAATTCCAGCACTCTTAAATTCCAGCACTCTTGGGACAGGCTCTCCAATTCGATTTCTGACCTTTAACATCCATGGTATGGGTAATCCCATTAAAAGATCAAAGGTCTTCACTCATTTAAAACATCTCAAGTCTTATGTAATATTTTTGCAGGAGACTCATCTTAGACTTAAAGATCATTGTAGATTTCACACTCTTTGGGTAGATCAGGTTTGCCATTCTAATTTTAACTCTAAAGCGAAAGGGGCCACTCTCCTGATTAATGAGAGGACACAAAAGGTGTCCTTGAGCAAGACACTTAACCCTCAGTGTCTCTAGTGGGACTGTCCCAGTAACTAATGACTGTAAGACTGTCCCTGTAACTAATGACTGTAAGACCTGTCCCTGTAACTAATGACTGTAGGACTGTCCCTGTAACTAATTACTGTAAGACTGTCTCTGTTACTAATGACTAAGACTGTCCCTGTAACTAATGACTGTAAGACTGTCTCTGTAAATAATGACTGTAAGACTGTCTCTGTAACTAGACTGTGAGACTGTCTCTGTTACTAATGACTGTAAGAGTGTCCCTATAACTAATGACTGTAGTACTGTCCCAGTAACAAATGACTGTAAGACTGTCTCTGTAACTAATGACTGTGAGACTGTTTCTGTTACTAATGACTGTAAGACTGTCCCTGTAACTAATGACTGTAAGAGTGTCCCTGTAACTAATGACTGTTAGACTGTCTCTGTTACTAATGACCATTAGACTGTCTCTGTTACTAATGACCGTAAGACTGTCTCTGTGACTAATGACCATAAGACTGTCCCTGTAACTAAAGACTGTAAGACTGTCTCTGTGACTAATGACCGTTAGACTGTCTCTGTGACTAATGACCCTTAGACTGTCTCTGTGACTAGTGACCGTAAGACTGTCCCTGTAACTGATGACTGTTAGACTGTCTCTGTAACTAATGACCGTAAGACTGTCTCGGTGACTAATGACCATAAGACTGTCTCTGTAACTAAAGACTGTAAGACTGTCCCTGTAACTAAAGACTGTCTCTGTAACTAATGACCATCTCTGTGACTAATGACCGTAAGACCGTCCCTGTGACTAATGACCGTTAGACTGTCTCTGTGACTAATGACCGTTAGACTGTCTCTGTAACTGATGACTGTGAGACTGTCTCTGTAACTGATGACTGTGAGACTGTCTCTGTAACTGATGAC
>JBBJLR010117831.1:0-19955 GCA_037577145.1 Brachypetersius gabonensis | reverse complement strand
GAATGCCAAGAGTGTGCAAAGCAGTAATCAGAGCAAAGGGTGGCTATTTTAAAGAAACTAGAATATAAAACATGTTTCAGTTATTTCACCTTTTTTGTTAAGTACATAACTCCACATGTGTGCATTCAGAGTTTTGATGCCTTCAGTGAGAATCTACGATGTAAATAGTGGGAATAAAGAAAACACATTGAATGAGAAGGTGTATCCAAACTTTTGGCCTGTACTGTATATATATATATATATGCATGTATGTTCAGGCCAACACACTGAGGGTGAAGAGTTTTAACAGTTTACAAATGTGGGTTTATGGCAATACACACAATTTAATTTTATTTGCACTTTTTAGTGTTGTGATGTTATTTTATTTATTTATTTTATTTCAATGTATGTGTGTTTATTTCTAACTTCTAACATGTTTGGTTGGCAAAATAAATGTGGTAAATTCAAATCAGAGTGTCTTTCATGTCTGGAATGGATGGACAGTATTCTTGAGTCTATAAGGTAACAATAATATGAAAATAAGTTTTGACTAAAATAACACTCTAAAATCTACTAAAATATCGAGTACCATCCTTAGTATTGGTATCGAGTTTAAAATTTCAGTATTGTGACAAGCATAATGACTATTGCACATAATTAAAAGACTCAGGAAAATAAAGCACATAATGATACACAATGATAGTTATTTAAACCTGGTAAGAAACAACAAAGTAGCAACAGGCAATTGCACAGATTATTGTGTGAATGTGGATAGAGATAGGAGTTGTAGAGTCTGATGTGGAAAGGAATGATTTCCTATGGCGTTTGTTGGCACACTTTAAGAAAATCTGGTGGTAATGGCATAGTGAGTGGGATACTTGCCTCTGGACCAAGAGGTCATGAGTTTGAATCCTACCTTCAGCACCACCACTGGGTTTCTGAGCCAGACCCCTTACACCAAGTTGCTCCAGGGAGAGACTGCCCCCTGTAGTTAGGGAATGGAAGTCGCTTTGGATAAAAGCGTCTAATAAAATGCCGTGAATGTAAATCTGTGGTGATCAGAATGTGGTCTAGACAATGTTCTCCTTTACACCACGGTTTCCAGGCTGTTAAGTTCCTCACCTACCACTGAGCCTTCATTCCTGTTTGTTACATCTGCCGGTTTCATGCTGCTACCCCAGCTCACCACAGTATAGAAAATGGCACTGCCCACTACAGACTCGTAGAACATCCATAACCACCAGGTGTGGATTAGATTTAAAAGATTAGAGTCTAGGGAGTCAGGCATAGTTTGACCTCTCTTGTATGTGGCCAGAGAGTTTGTAGACTAACCCGGCTTGTTATTAATGTGCAAATACAGTAATTTGTAGCCCTGAAAAATCTTCACATCCACCCCCTAAAGGACAGGGAGTGACAAGAGATCTTCTTAGGTCCACCCCAATTCTTTGGTCTGGTTTAGCTGCAGCTGAGTCAGCTCACACCCACAGCCATCCTGTGTTCCTAGTCATCTCTATGCCTGATGTATGAAAGTCATCTGAGAATCTCTGCAGATCTGTGTTGTACTAGAAGTCAGTGTACAAAGTGAAGAGGAACAGTGACAGAACTGCTCCCTGAGGAGCTCCAGTGCTATTAAACACTGTGTCAGACTTACATCCGTGTAGCCACACATACTGTGGCCTATCAGTCAGGTAGTCCAAGGTCCAGGGGACTAAGGGAGTATGAACCCGCATGGCAGACAGCATACACTCAAGCCAGGCTGACAATGAAGAAATCGAAGAATTTAATCCTCAGGGATGAACTTTGCTTGACTAGGTGGCTGTAGGCACGGTGCAGCATGTGAGTTATGGTGTTGTCCAATCCAGACTTGGCCTGGTAGGCAAACAGGAGTGAAATATGCACTGGCCTAACCAGTAAGTGGAGTATATCCAGTCTCTCGAAGACCTTCATTATGTGTCAGATGAGTGTGACTGGCCAGTAGTCTAGTGGATCATTGGGGCCTGTCTTCATTGGTACAGGAACCACACACAATGTTTTCCATAGCACAGGTACTGTCTGGCAGGCATATAACTTGAAGGCTTATGCTATCTGGGCCCAGCATCTTGGCAAGATGGAGTCCGTAGTTCACTTCCTCGCTTGGTTCTTGGTGATGGTGAGGAGTTGTAGGGGTCAGCAGGAAACACATTTTCTTTTGATTCAGGAAAGCAATCTTCTGCCTGTTTACATTCATACTTACTAATGTGACACTTAAAAGTCCATTTGTCATCTAGCCATATGCCAGGGTACTTGTATTCTGTTACTCGTTAATGTTTAATTCAGTGCCCACTGCTTCACTTTGTGAATGGGTTAAATGCAGAGGATGGATTTCGTGCTGTTCACACTGTGTGCTGTGGTTTGTTCACAAATTACCAGATTGTCACTTTCACTTATTTTTACTACAGAAAATGTGCGTCACACCTATACCTGTTCACATATCGTGCAGGCCAAGACAATACATTCATTGTCGGCGGCGTTCTCCACAGGAACCTCTCTCGGCTGCTTTTTTCTCCCCAGCCTTCTACAGTAGTTCATGGTGGTCTGTGCAGTTCTGCATCAAAAAAGCTGACTTCGTCTCTGGACTGGTGTCTCTCGCACTACAGGCAGAGGAGGGGTACAGGTTTGTTTCTCTCACGTAGTTGGCGTTTTTCGCATCTCAGTCTTTCCCAGCTCAACATATCATCCTTTGAATTCCATTCTGTTACTATTACCTATCCAACTAAGCTCCATATCATTGTCCTTTATTGCTCACCTGGTCCTCTGGGCAACTTTATCGATGAACTGGAGCTCATTTCCTGATGATGAGTCGCCACTCATCCTCCTTGGGGACTTTAATCTCCCAGGTGACAAGTTGAAGACCTTTGGCCTGTCTCTCTGCGACTCTCCTCCGACCCACAAAGCAGGCATCATTCTTGACTTAGTATCGATCAGGTCTCTTCCTATGTTCAATATATTGTCCAGTCCTTTACATATCTCTGACCATCATCTTCTATCTTTCAAATTTCCTCTCCAGGCCTCTTTGTCTCATCTCCCACGTATGCCTATGACTACCTGCAGAAATCTTTCCTCTCTATCTCTGCCCACTCTCTCCTGTGCTGTTCTATCTCCCTTATCTCTCCCTACCTCCACTATCCCCTGTACATCTTCAGATGAATCAGCGACCAATGACCTTCTCTCATCTCTCCACAGCTCAATTAATCTACTCTGCCCCTTGTCTTCCAGACCGAAGCGTGCCTCTCTCCCAGCTCCATGGCAGACTGAGGTCCTGAGAAGTAACAGAAGGGAGCTAAGAGCAGCTGAAAGAAGATGGAGGAAAATGCTTCATGTGATCTTATCACTTCTCGCTTTCTTTTATCCAACGTTTTCACTGATTTAACTTCTGCGAAGTCTTCCTTCTACAGGATGAAGTTTGAAGAATCTGCAGCCAACCCTCAAAAGCTGTTTACCCTGTTTTCATCTCTTCTTAAGTCTCCATCTCTCCCTGTTATTTCAGCTCTTTGATGCGAAGATTGAGGACATAAGCAGATCCTTCCCACCAATCGTCAAGCCACCTATCAGCCAGAGACAGGCCAGTGCTACCCAGTTTCTTGGCTTCTCACCTCTCTCTTGAGGATGTGGCATTGCTTCAGATGTCCAGCAAATCAACCACATCTCCGCTCGTCCCTGTCCCGTCGAGTACTCTCCAGATGATGTCTTCAGAACTTATCCCGCATATCGTCTACATCATCAATGGCTCCCCAACAACTGGCCATGTCCCATCTGCTTTCAAGTCTGCGGTGTTCACACCGATTCTGAAGAAACCCATGCTGGACTCCTCAGAAATCAACAACTACAGACCAGTAGCTCTTCTCTCCTTCCTTTCAAAAGTCCTGGAATGAGCTGCTTATAACCAGCTTAACATCTTTCTTTCTCAAAACAGGCTTCAGGATCCTCACCAGTCTGGGTTCAGGGCAGCCGACTCTACTGAAATGGCACTCATCGCAATCTCTGAAGAGCTTCATGCAGCTAGATCAGCCAACCTGTCTTCTGCTTTGATTCTTCTTGACCTTTCTGCAGCCTTCGACACGGTTAATCATCAGATCCTCTTGGCTACTCTCTCCAGCCTTGGGATATCGGGCACAGCCTGGCAATAGTTTGAATCCTACCTTGATGACCAAAAGTACCAGGTAGCATGGCAAGGCTCCCAGTCTGCCCCACAAAGATTGTCCACTGGTGTACATCAGGGCTCGGTCCTTGGACAACTTCTCTTTTTGCTATATGCTGGTTCTCTTGGGGATGTAATAGCCTCATACAGATTTTCCTACCTTTTTTATGCAGATGACACTCAACTAATCCTTTTTTCCCCTCCAGTGATGATCAGGTCTTGATGGTGGCCCACCACCTTAAGCTGAATCCCAGCAAGACTGAGCTGCTTTTCATCAAAGGGTGTCCATCACCAAGCCACAACCTCACCGTTTCTTTTGAGAACTCTGTTATTACCCCCTCAAAGAAGGTAAGAAATCTTGGTGTCATGTCGGACGAAGAACTTTCATTCTTGTCGCATGTTGACAACCTCTCCAGGACATGCAGACACCTTCTGTACAATATCAGAAGAATCCGACCCTTTCTCACCACAGAAGTCACACAGTTACTCGTCCAGTCTCGTCATCTCTAAACGGGAGTACTGCGACTCTCTTCTGGCTGGACTGCCAATGAAGGTAACGAGACCACTTCAGCTGATTCAGAATGATTCACTGGGTCCCTGTGGCCTCTGCTACAGAACCTTCACTGGCTCCCTGTGGCTCTCGCATTAAGTTCAAAACCTTAACACTTGCCTTCAAGGCTAAGAATGGGCTTGCACCTCCTTACTTGTCTGCCCTGATCAAGCAGCGTGTCACTTCTCATCTTCTCAGGGCATCAAGCTCAGCTCGTCTTGAACCTCCATTGCTCAAAAGAAGTGGAAGACGTGGTGGAACGAACTCCCTCTTGCAGTCAGATCTACGGAGTCCTTCACCTCTTATATCAAACCTTCACCCGCACACCACTTACCCTCTTAACTGTTGTTCCTTACTTGTGTATTAATCTCTGACTTACTTTTTCTCTTTGACAGGGTTTGTTATGGTGTGTAACTTAGTTAAATAGCTGTTGTTGATTTAAGAATAGCTTTACGGGTTTTAAGAACAGTTGTGGACTACTTTAAGCACTGATGTACGTTGCTCTGGATAAGAGCGTCTGCTAAATACCATAAACGCAATAACCCACAGTACATTTTTATCAAAAGCACTTGTTAAACTAAAAACTTATAGTTTTCTTATGGCACTGTTATTGATGATGTGAGGTATGAGTGCTTGTGTGTGTGTGATTCTTTATTATGAGTTGATTACAGTATTAATTTGGATTGCATGTCTGCGAGAAAATATGAAGTGTGATTGTGCAGCTATGGTAACTGGGACTACTGCTGGATGGTTGCTATAGTGTTGCTATGTGATTACCAGTGGTTGCTGTGGTGTTGCTAGGTGGTTACTAACACCACTTACATTCTGATGCAACAAACCTGATTTGAACCTTAAGCATTTCATTATGGTGGGATTTTGGAAAGTAAGGGGAATTCCCCTTTAAGTTGGGTGAGAGTATGCGCAAGACCACAACAAAGATTACAGTAAATTTCACTTTTTTAACTTTTTAAACATTTTTTAACATTAATATGAGTTCCCGTAACCTGCCTATGGTCCAGCAGTGGCTTAAAATGGCAATAGGTGTAAAGAGTGCTTTGATCATCCCATTCTGTCATTGAGAGAATGACAGCACAGATGGCCTGATCTGGATTTTTTTCCTTCTGTTGTCATAAACCAGAATGAAGACATAATCTTCAGTAACTATTGGTGAAGATGTAAGAAGTCATGAACAATATCGCTTCAGCTTTATTAGATACAGGGGGAAAATAATATAAATGTAAAAACAAAATGATTAAGTAAGACATACTCATGGCACACAGTAAGCCTTCTGTTCTTTCATAGATTTTTGGTCAACAATTTAACAGACATGAATCCACATTAACATTGACATGCTTATAGCCTCACATGGCTGAAACTGAATTTGTTCCTCTGTGTGGACATACATATTTACCCAGTTTCAGACAAATCAACATCACAATGTCATTACTAGCTAGTTATCTTCCATTCCTGTGACATGGTTTGTTGGATCTTCAAAAATAATTTTGTCTGTGCATTCTTTTGTTCTAGCATATGTACAATAGATGCTGACATTTTTTCGGGAAACCCGTGGGTCACTGGACGGGAAACAAAATCCCTTTTAAAAACGTGATTGGGACGTGACTGGAAAAAATGTAAGCGGGAGTGCGCGGGACCGGGAAATTTAAGTGGGCGGGACCAGGAATTTTTTTACGTAACAGACAGATTTTAGCCCAAAAAAAACAACAACACGGGAGTGGGAGGGAATGGGAGTCATTCTTCTGGGATTGGGACAGGATTTTTTTGTGGGAGTGGGACGGGAGAGGTTTGAAAATTCACTCCCGTGTCACTCTCTAATGTACATTTATTCATGATGAGCCACAGCCCACAGGTGTCATGTGCGCTGAGGGAAAGGACACTCACAGCATATTGTTACTTTTAGAGAGATCTTTAACATTAACTCAAACAGTATTGGTGCCAAGCAGGTTCACAACACACACTGAAACAAGGGGTACTGAGAAACTTTAGAACCTCTGAGAACCTTCTCTCTGAGAAAACAAACTGTACGTTGGCACAGTCACACATAATCCAGGAGACCCTCCACTCTGGACGATTTCCTTGTGGCCCCTCGGAAGCTCCACTTCCAGTGAAGCTGATGTGCTCAAGTTCACGACTGTATTAGTTCAGAAGGAGAGGGAGAAAAGCCAGGGGAATATACACACAGCCACGTTAGAACTTTGCACTTTTGTCCGGAATGCTGGCTTGCAGGCTGGGCAAGCCCTCAAACCCCTTCTTGTGTCCTCTGCTCGATGATGATGGGACAGAAAGCTTCCTCTCCCACCTAAACCAGCCCGATACACCAGAGCGATATAGTTTCTTTACTCTTAACTCACAGCTTATCCCAGCACCTTTACCTCGTAAATGGGTGACCACACAACGATTTGCTGGCTCTCACATGCATGCATCCAATCACACACACTTTACAAGCATTTGAGACAGGTGGACATGTGGTTCGGTACCTAGCAAACCAGCCCCTGCACTAATGCAGCTCCTTACTACACCTGGGTTGCTTAGGCACCTAAGGACCACACACACGCCCATGATGTCAAAACTGATGCTGACCAGATGTTACAACATGGAACTAAACATGATCACCTGAACTAACTGCATAAAAAAGATTCACATAGGCATGGACCACTACTCTCTCAGAGCTAGTTGCCTTATACATTTTCAAAAGTTTCTCTGATAGATCATGAGAAACCCATTAACCCAAACCCATGTTCATCAAAAATTTTATTGTGGCCAGTAGGGAGTGTTTTAGTGTTTTATTGTCTTTTTAATTTATTTTTTTGAGCAAATCTGGCACTCAGAAGCTGGAAGTTGTGAAACGACACGATGGTGGGACAGGATTTAGCAAAGGCTGCATGTTTAATTAATGCAAATGTGAGGAATGTGGATGTGATTTCTTGCCAGCAAGAAGTTTCTATTATGCATAACTATAGTATTGTATTTAAATAGATTTCTGTCAGTGACACAAATAATTATATCATCAGTTTTTCTTGTCTTGGTCCAAAAGTCTGGTCCAAAAGTTTCCACTGCAAACAATCCAAATCATGGATTATTTTGTTCCGGAGCAAGACCACCTCTTTTTTGCTACAATGCATCTTTAACACTTATTATTTTTGGTTTGGACCAAACTGAAAAGTCCAAAGGTCTGGACCAAAGTTGTGAAATGTTAATGTTAACTCCATTAAGTTATGTTTCAGAAGCATTGCTCTTGATAAAGCATCTCTTCTTTCTCCTTTTGCTCCTTGTTTTGGAACTAGTAGCCACAGATCAGGCTTTACACAAGGGGTGGTTGTACTTTCTAGTGACTGTAGTTGGATTTTTCATGTGTCCAATGATAGTTTGATGCAGTGTAATCCTCTTTCACTGATCTCTTTGCTCCATCTGCTTCATCTCCTCGCCCCCATTTCTGCCATCTTTCCATCCTCTCCAATCCGTCCTTTCTTTCCTTTACTCGTCAGATTAGGCCATATATCACTACAGCATCAGGGCCTTGTGCAGTAATCTCCTGGCCAAAGTACCAATGCTGCCCCCCCTTTTCTCCACCTCACATTGCCCCTCCTCCATATTATCCCCTTTTTTGGCACTTGGCATTAAAATTCTTACAAACGCTGTGTTTATAATCCCATTAACATTTTTATGCTTTACAAATTCACCCTGGGAAATACAATGCAAGTTACAACTATAAGACTGGACTATTTTGAAAATACAGAGAATAACCACCACGAGACAAGATATTATTATATTGGAGCTTTAATGATGCTTGCAGGAGATGGTATAAATTATTTCAAATTAAGCCACTAAGGTTGTTATTGTTCTGTCCCCTCCATATGAGTGGTTTTATTTGGTTCTTACTTCTTCATTCAGGACGATTGACAAAAATATAACCACCATCTCACTATGGAATGCTGACAGATTTAAATAAATAAATAAATAAAGTATTAAGGTCAATACTGAGCTCCCATTTCACAAACCCCAAACCATTATCTAAATGACTAGCTGCAGGACAACCATGCTTGAATGACATGGGGATATGCACAAATACTGCAGTGCTCTACACATTTTCATGCTTTTGCTACATAGCATTATAGTAGAGAAAAGGTGAGGCTGTTTCATGAAGAGGTCCTCCTCCCTCTTCTACTTACTGGTGCTGCGGGGGCACTAAGCAGGATTAAAGATGATTGGAGTTTTGACGTGAGAGGATTCTACTGAGGATTCTCAATCTACCGCTCCAGAAACAGAGAGTGAGAGAGAGTGATGAAGGAGAGCTCTCAAACACCATCATCTCTCTGTTGCCATTTCTGGTGGATTTTCCTCCCAAGTCTACCTGTTAAACATTTTGGAAATCATCACACACACAATTCACACACAAACACACACATTAGTATTATAAATTTATATTAAACTACAAATGTATAAAAATAACAATCATATATTTATTTAGAATATTATTTTTAGAATATATTATTAGATTTCAGTTTTTACTTAAATGAATAAACTATGAATGTATTAAAATAACAAATATTTAATATATTTATCAGTTACAGTCAGTAATATTATAACCATATCTTTAGTGATAACAACAAACACAGGGTTTAATCAATTGTAATGTATTGACACAGACCAGTAACACAATCAGGTTGAGTAAAACCCTTTATTAGGACAGTGCTGTATAGTTGACAAAAATATGTTTGTCTGTTTGTCTGTGTGTGTGTGTGTGTGTTTTGTTTGTGGGGAGGGCTCAGATGAGAAGGAATTATACGCTTATCTGTGCATATCTGTTGAGTATGCTCTTCTGCAATCGACTTACAACCTCCCAGTTATATGGCCCTTTTGGAGGAAGATTAGAATTTACCCTAATATATGAGGATGCACAAACAAAATGGCAGAAATAAGACTACACAGCTTAGTTACAGAAGCCCCTGTTATATTAACTCAGACTCATTCTGCCAACGAGAAATCACTGTGAAACTGACTGTGTATGTATGTAAAAGAAAGAGAAGGAGAGAGATATATTGATAAAGACTCATGCGTCCGCATGTATAAGAAACAAAACTAAGGAGATCAGTGTATCGTGCTGAGATTCCTTTGTTAGACCAGCTGACCTAACCAGCCAAAGAGTATACAGTTTAAAGCTAACTATACAGCATTTAGCTTTAACGGACATAGAACTGCCCAGATGCAAAGTCTTGCCTCAAGATGAGTGTCTGTTCATTGGCGCAGGGAGATTTTCAGGCATGTTGATATGGAAGTAAATTAGTGACAAAAGTATTTGAACTAAAAAGATTAAATATAAAAAAAACTTTCAAATTCAGCAAAAAAAGTATTCACTTGAACAAATTCAGTCCGAAATTCAGTCTGACATTTGGGACCTACAGAAAAAAACTCTTTTACAGGTTCTACAGGACAAGAAGAAACTCTTCACACTCTGAAGATAGAAATGAAGATAGAAATTACATGAAGATAGAAATATGTTTTATAAAGGAATTGGACGTAAATATGATATTTCAGGGGTTCACATACTTTTTACTTTGACCATAGGCTACAGTGCGTGTGGGTACATGCAGGTATGTATGACACAATACTGTGTAGTACAGGTGCTCCTCAGGGAACAGTTCTGTCACCATTCCTCCTCACCCTAAAAACTTCTAGTATAAAACAGAGGACTGCTATCTGCTGAATTTCTAAGATGACTCAGCAATAGTCGGATGTATCAGGCATGGGATGCGTTTACAGGCTGGCTGTCCACAATATTTTTGACTGGTTTGAACTGAGTCAGTTGCAGCTCAATACCAACAAGACGAAAGAACTGGTGTTGGACCTGAGAAGATCATGGTCTCCGGTCACTCCTTGTCCATTAGATGGGTGGGTGTGGAGATAAAATTAGCTGGACTGGTCAAAGGATTCAATTAAAGAGGGGTCAGAGTAGGACGTACTTCTTATGTAGACTCAAATCTTGAAAACATGAAAACTGTATCTGAAAGGGGAACATTGTCTAGATTTCTGTCCATCATGGACGATCCTGATCACCCTCACACAGTGTGGTGGCCAAACTGCTAATACTTTTAGCCACAGACACACCAGCATAAAGTGCCACAGACTCACTGAACGCCACAGAAAGTCATTCCTTTCCACCTTCCATCAGACTTTATAACTCCTCCCTCTGTCACACATCCACAAAACAATCTGAACAATAGTCTGAAGCTACAGTGTGAAATGTCTTATGGGCTTAAATCACGATCATTATGTGTATCACTATGAGCATGATGTTTAGGGAGTTGTCCCTGTGATTGGACGTTCGGGGGTTTGAATTCCAAGACTGCCAGTGGCAGCACTGACTTACTCATGAACAAGGTACAATTCCCCCATACTGCTCCGCAGGCGCTCCATTGCTTGCTGCCTACTGCTACACTTGGGTGAATTTGTTAAATGCAATGGGTTAAATGCTGTGTCTTAGTACAAGATACCTCAGCACACCTTCAGAGGTCTTCTGAAACTCATGCCTCAATGGGTCAGAGCTGGTTTGGCTGCATGAGAAGGACCTAAAAAGTATCAGACAGGTGGTTGTAATAGTATATACTAGAGATGCAGCGATCCAATATTCTGTATTGTTATCGGTCCAATCCTGATCTAAATCACTGGATCGGAAATCAGAAGGAATAAAATTGTAATCCGATACGTTAAAAAATACGGAAAATAATTACAGCACGCATAACGTGATTTGCAACATGCATAACATGAGAAGATGTATCACGTGATAAGAGTTTCTGTTGTGTGTGAGACTTGCCAACATGTCAGCAGTTTGGAGTTACTTCAAGCAGTTTGGAGTTACTTGTCGCCGTCACCCTTGGCTGCTCATCAGAGGCATTTCATTCACACCCATTCACACACACAATTTATTTCATTTTGTGAAGCTGCTTTGTGACAATGACCATTGTTAAAGGCGCTATATAAATAAAATTTAATTTAATTGAATTGAACTTCAAACTAAAAGAAGAAAAAACCAAGACTGCCGAATGTATTGGGACACCTCGCCCGGATATCCCAATACTTCATACCCTCATGTAATTTGCTAGTGGCTTTTCTACGTGTGGCAACCATCAATCTCCGTGTAACTTCACAGTTAGATAGGTCTTGATGAGACCTTTCCAAAAACCCTTCATTTGCCATAATAGTCCTGGGATATCTGGAGAAGTATCGTTCACCTCGCCCGGGTGTCCCATTACTTTTCTCCGAGGTGAACGATATCACTCCTTTTCTCCCCGGGGCTATTATGGCAAACGATGGCTCATTGGAAAGGTCTCACCGGCAAATCCTACATGTTGGTGAGGGCATGCAGTCCAGCCTCCTGCCAAGTAACAGCCAATTATAATCATGGGGCGTGACCAATGAGCATATCTCGCCATTTGTAAAAGTGCTAAATTAAAATCCCACATTTAGAGTCGCCATTTGTAAAAGTGCAGCATTTAGATTTAGAGCACAATATTTAGGTTTTTTTTTTTTAACCCATTTGGCTCTAAATATGTGAAAATTATGTGAAAATTGCACTAAATGGTGAAAAAATGACACCTCTAAATTTGTTTTCTGTTTAAAAAAAGACTCCGCGGTTATCGGATTTGTATCGTATCAGCAGATATCTGAATTTACAATATCGGTATAGAACATAAAAAAGTTGTATCGTGCCATATACACACACAATGCAGCAATGTACAAAGACATCTGAAACGTAACGTGTCATCTGTATTTAAGCTCAATGTGAGAAACTGTAATAAGAACAACACTGATGCTCTTATTAGTCACACTACTGCTGTTTATGTCATATTCAGTCTTGTGACCAGTAACAGCACAGTGGCTGCAGTTTTGGGTGGGCATGAAAATTTGCTGATGAGACTGCAGTGTGTCAGTCTAATAACAGAGCCATGAGATCAATAAATGCTTGTAGAAATTGTACTTGATATTGTCTTTTGTGCTTTGATAAACCATGTTCATACTTCCAGTCTAAATGCAGGGGTGGTAATATTAACAGAGGCTTTTCTCATTTCTGTGTTGTGCTGTTGTCCCATTCAAGTTCAAATGCTTAGGACACAGCTAACTTATCACACAGAAAGCCTTTACGGAAAATAGATTGATTGGAATTTTGATATCTCAAAAATAGAATTTTAAAGTCACATAATCTACAAATTCTTGTGGTGTGCACCCTGCTGTGGGCTGGTGCCTCACCCAGGGTGAATCCTTGCCTCATGCCTGTTGGCCCTGGGATAGGCTCCGGGAACCTGTGACCCTAGTAAGGATTAGGTTGTTAATGAATGAAAGGGTGAATGAATGATTTGTGGTTTGGATTTATCTGTTAGGCCAGTGACAGAAAATGGGTGACCCAATCATACCACTTCCACCGGTTTCTCCTTTCAATTTATTTCCTGCTCTAGCATCAGAAGTTGTTGTCTAGTAATAAAGCATATTTCCTTCAATAAAGCATCCTGTTTATTTAGATTTTATGTACTATTAAAAAATCTAATGCACTAGATTTTTACAGAATACAGCATGGTTACATTTTCAGTATTGCCGTGACCTCACTACCATTATTTTTTATATGCATCTCAATCTATATTATAGGGTTTTATTCCTTCTGCTGACTTTCCTGTTCAAATGAAAAGGGGAAGAGACAGAAAGGACTATAGAGAATATATGCTAATGCTGGAGGCACAAAAAGGCACAATTCAGGGACACTAAAAGAGAAAAGCCTCTTTGGCTAAAGAGAATATGTATAGTCTGTTGATTAGCCAAAATTAAATTTTATTCCCGTCTGTCTTTGTCTCTATCCTTAGAGGAGTTTCTTCAGCTGGTATATTTTCAGAGGGAAATGTGAGTAATCGCCAGATAAGAAATTAACAATCTTTGTCAAATGGGCTTGGCAAAAGTCGCATTAAGAAACATGCCAGTTTGCACTAGTATAATGCATATATTTGGCACAGTGTGTGAAATATTAAATAAAAGCCACATTATTCATACTTCCTACACTATTATCCACCCTACAATCAGTACTAATAGCAGCCAATTCATCTGCTAATAATAGTGGATTATGAGGCTTCATAGATCGATAGATGCTTTATTGTCATTGTGTCACTTTATTGACAATGAGACGTTTGGGGCTAGCCTGCAGATGCACACAGTAAAAATGACAGAGTAGAAAAGAGTTAAATACAACTAAAGAGACATTATGTGCAAACCTATATACAGCAGAAATAAGGATTGCAACAGGAATGATATAATGATATACAAGCGGAATATTGCACTAGACCAGAAGTGTCAAATTACGGTCCTGGAGGACTTGCACAGTTTGAAGGTACTCCTACTCAAAAACATGGCAATTAGCTGGCAAGCTGAAGCAGAAGTTCCGAAGCAGGGAAATCACCAAAACGTGCTGGACCGTCTCTGTACATTTTCTTTATCACAGCACTTCCAGTCAGCCAGTTCACTTTGTAATACCAGGAGAGCTGAAAATACCTGTTATTTTTTCCTGATTGTTCACCCTTAAGACAGCTCCTCCAGTCATCATGGAGCAGCCCAGTTTCCTGGCTCGCCCACTGCTCCCTTCACTCCTAGAGAAGCTGAGCTTCCCTGGAAGTGACAATTTTGGTGCATTTATCCAACCACCGTCCAACTTTTCTGCAGTAAATAAAAGCTCCTCTGTGTGGCCACAGAGCTCCAGTGAAGCTGGATCATCTACGCCATCATCGACCTGCTGGACCAGGCTTATTCTCATTGGGACATTGTTTGGAACACTGTGAGAGTCATGACACAATCAGACCATCACTGCTGGGGAATAAGCTCACGGAAATGCAGGTGGACGCCCCACTGGTTACGGACTATTTAACAAATTGACCACTACAGGGGACTTTGCTATCACACTTCCTCTACACATCTGACTTAGATACAGGTCTCAGTCATGTCTCCTGCAAAAATTCTCTGACGACTCTGCCATTGTGGCCTGTATCAGGGATGGACAGGAGGAGGAATACAGGAGTGTGGTGGGCAGCTTTGTTGAGTGGTGTGAGCTGAGCATATTCTATCACTCTGTGGTGGAGAGTGTTGTGTTTTTGCAGCTGTGTGTGGGGCAGTGGGGTGAAGACAGCTGATGCCAACAGTCTGAACAAGCTGATAAAAAAGGCTGCAAACTTAATGATGATATTTGAATCACAAGTGGGTTTGCAGTAATGTGTTAAGAGGGAGTACAGGAGGGGACTAAGAAAACAGCCCTGGGGTGCTCCAGTGTTAAGGGTGATAGAGGTGGAGGTCCGAATGCCCATGTGTACCATCTCTGGTCTCTCAGCGAGAAAGTCTAGTACCCAGTTGTACAGTTTTGGGTTAGTCCAAGGTTATTCAGTTTGGTGGTCAGCTTGATGGCGGAATGGTGTTAAAGACAGAGCTATAGCCAATGAACAGCATCCTCATGTAGTTGTCTTTCTGTTCTAGGTGTGACAAAGTGGTGTGGCAGGCCAGGGAAATGGCATCCTCAGTTGACCTGTTCAGCCTGTAGGTGAACTGGTGTTGGTCCAGAGTGGGACCTTTCAGGGCCACTGGGTGGTAGTCATGCATTGTCCTGACTGCTGTCGGTTTTGGAATTGGGAATGATGGTCTTAACAGTAGGTCCATGTTCTGATGATGAGGGTCTATATGCTGGTGTCCGGAACAAAAAGGTGTGGTCAGACTTTCCGAGGTGGGGGGAGGGTGATGCTTTGTAGGCATGAGGTGTATTACAGTACATGTGATCCAGCATTTTATTTCCTCTGGTTGGAAAGTCTACATATTGGTAGAATTTGGGCAACACAGTTTTGAGATTGGCATGATTGAAGTCACCAGCATAGATGATCACAGCCTCTGGGTGCATGTTTTGCAGTCTGCTTGTGACATTATACAGTTTACAGAGTGGTAACTTGGCATTAGCTTGAGGGGGTATGTAAACCGCGGTAAGAAACACCACAGTAAATTCCCTCGCTAGAGGAAACATCTGCACATAATAAATTCCAGATCTGATGAGCAGTGTTCTGTGATATCACTGAAAGCGCACGAGGAGTCACTTATGAACATAGACACGCCGTCGCCTTTGTTTTTCCCGGATTCCCTTGTCCGGTTCGCCCAATTAACAGTCCAGATGGCTAGCTCAGTAGCTGAGTTATCGATGTTAGTGTTCAGCCAAGTTTCCGTGAAAAATGAAATGCAAGCCTGACGAAATTCTCTGAGCTGTATATAGCTTTGATTCCGTTTGCATTTGTCATTTCTCTGTCCATGGTCTATCATGTACATAAAAATACTATTTTGACATTGTATTGCTTAGCAGTGATGGGCGTAGTGTTGTTCTGGTTATTACATATAGCTAAATAAAAAATAAAAACAACAAAACATTAATATTAATAATAATAAAATTAATATTGAATAAATCATAAGTCTGTCAGTTTTACAGTGACCCCTATGCCACAAGTGTTGAATCCGTATTATTTTCTTGAGGTTTTGTCCCTGTGCTTTCAGTGCTTCAGGAGTAGGAGCTTAGATTTCTCTATTCAATATCGACATCGGTTTGAGCCATTTTCTTCAGCTAAGCTAAGAGAAACTGGCATGTAATTTTTTCCCCTTACCTTCCTTTTTTAACTTTAAATTAAAAGGGTGGGTTCAACATTCTCTGGTGGTCCAAATGGTGGTCTGATTTTTTTTGCTGATTGTTTAAAGATTTATTTATTTATTTATTTGCCTGTTTTATCTTTTTAGAGAGAAACACCTTGACACTGTTAGAAAGCTTGCTGTGTTTTCCCACAAGGGTTGACGCTAATCGCGTGTGTCTATATTCTATATGTCAGGAAAATACTTATGCCTCGTTCAGTGTAGTGCAACAACTCTTTGCAAAGTAACAGGAATCATCATGTCTAATGCTTTCTTGAGAATATTGCTTCATCTGTGCTTGTCTTTGACCTTTGATATGTTTTTTTTGCCACGTCTACTCTTAGCAGTCAATATCCCTGTACTTGCACTGGATCTGGATTTTAATTCACAAAAAGTGTTTATTGAATTGCTTTTATCCATGCCTTTATATTGGAATGCACACTACAAGCTCAGCAGACTAAATTACATAACTGCCTGGTTAGTTCTTATGGCCAGTGCCTTGTTCTTTTTTTGTTTGGTTATGTATAGAAAGGGTCATATGCAATTATATTACATTTATGGCATTTAGCAGACGCTTTTATCCAAAGCAACTTCCATTTTCTAACTACAGGGGGCAGTCTCTCCCTGGAGCAACTTAGGGTTAAGGGTCTTGCTCAGGCACCCAGTGGTGGTGCTGAAACCCATGACCTCTTGGTCCGGAGGCAAGTATCCTACCCATACAGCAACCCATACAGTTGCTTCTTTACAAAAAAAGAAAGGTCACTCAGTGTGACCATCTTAACCCATTCAAACATCTCCCCTCACCCCTGTACCCTCACCCCAGCGGTCCCCCAGGTCCAGGCCACTTTATACTAAAGTTGCAATCAAACAAAGTAAAATACATACAACAATAATAATAGTATTAAATAAATAAATATAAAATAAAATAAATGAGAAAAAAGCAAACAAATGAATACAAAATACAAATACAGATATGTGCAATATAACAAATTTAGGATAAGTAGAGTAACGTAACCATAAATCATCAGAGGTTTGCAACTTCAAATTATACCCCATGTGATGTCGGTGACGTCCACGGAGCGGCCACTTGGGGCCGCTCTTAGAGTTTGAATGTTGGGACTTTCATTTTGACGTCTGTGTATAGGTTCGGTTATGTGTATTGGTTTTAGGTGTCTTGAATTTGGTATTAGTGATTGTGTTTGTTTATTGGTTCATGTTGTGTACTTCAGTTTGAGTTCTGTGTATGATCATTGCTGGTCAACCCTCACAAATATCCTTACGAACCCTGATCCTCCTGTGTTTTCTTTGTTTTTGTATGTAGTGTCTGTGTCCTTTGTTAATAAAACACCTTGCAAAGGGAACCTGCCTGCTTGCGCCTCACCTCACTTCCCAAGCACGGCTCGCCATGACACCCCAAATTGAGTTCTACCGTTTTGCATTCTTTCTGTTAGGCCATCGGCAACTGCTTTCCATGCCTCAATGGTTGAGGCTCTAGCCTTATTTATTCTGGCTGTTGAAAGTTCTAGCATTATTATATCATGAAACTGTGTCACACAGATACACAGATACAGTATGTGGAGGATGCCATCTCTGAGCAATTACTTTTTTGGCAGATGTTAGTCCTGCCAACCAAACCCTTTGAAGTCCTGTAAAACCTACACTAGAGTCATCGTTTAAAAGGAGTACAACTGGTTGCACTGGAATATCTTTTCCTGTCATATCAGACAATACTACCTCCTCACATTCCCACACCATATGCATGAATGTTCCCAATTGCTGGTAGGGACAAAAATTACAGTGGGGACTTTGCGATACTTTAATTAAAGAACGTTTCTTTGGTGTCCAGTACAATCTATGACAAAATTTTAAATTAATTAATTGGTGGTTTGGATTTTTTGATGCACAGAATATATTCTGTATCCCAAGCAATCTGGTTCACAGATAGCTTCCTTACCCAAATCATGTGCAGTGGTAATTGTTTTTTCTTAACTTCAAGAAGACAAGAAAAGACAACTGAGACTACATTTTGTTGAAGAGAGTTAGAGAACCAAGTGTGAACTGGATGTGCTTTGAGAGCTAAACCCCAAGGGACTCTATATGTGACCTGATCTGCCAAAATGAGTCTTAGTGACCCAAAATTCAAAATTGAGGGTTTGGGATCATTTAAAAGATGAGAAAATAAGCTTTAAAATGATTTCTTGGTCAAAGTTGTATCTTAAACGGTTGGCAAGTTACAGTCGTTTGAATTCTGGTCTCAGCACCATTTTCCTGAAAACCCAGAAAATTGCATTTAAAGTTTTTAGTCAGTTACTTGTTGATATCTTTAACAATCCAAAGAGATTCACCCAGTATTCAATAACAGTTTTACTGCAGGCATTTAAAAATACTGTTACGTTCCAGGACGTTAAAAGAACTAATTTTAACTTTTCCCCAGTGTCTTGCCGTTTTTTTTTTTGTATGAAACACCTTAGGTTGCATGAAGATAGCATTCCTGTGGATTGGACAGCTGTTTTTACTTCCTGATTGGCTGTAGGGACACTACACTGCACGGGATTGGTTGATCATCATTCTCACTTCTGATTGGAGAATTTGAATCTGAAGACCCACTTCCTTCTTTTAAAGCCACGTTATCAACCAGCAACAAGAGCTTGAGAGCAAGCAAGCAAGCGAAGCAAAGCAAGCAAAGCAAGCAAAGCAAAGCAAGCTAGCTGTTTTATGTGTTTGTAGTCTGTTTAATCTTGATGGTTAAGAGTCTGCTCTTGATTTTGTTTGGCGTGTGACTTTGAGGCTTGAGATTGTTTGTAGTCTCTTGTTAGGGGCCAGTCACTTAAAGTGCTTGGCTTTGTTCTTATTTGTGAGACTTACCATCTGGAGATTTGTGCTTGACTTTAGTTTGGGCCAGGTAAGCTTGACTTTCTTACACATGGTGCATCACTTTAGGAATTTCTGTTATAAACACTAGGTAAGTGGCAGACACCGATCTTGTACTTTTGTTCTGAGATTAGTGTAGTTACCTAGATGTGTTTTTCTCAGTTAGGATAGACATTGAGTTCTAGTCTAGGGACCCTTTTTGTTATCCTTTGTTCATTTCTTTGGTGTTAAAGGCCCATCCTTAGTTCAATGCTTGCATCTTATCATGTCTTGTAAATATACGTACATACTCACTTACTTGTAAATACTTTTCTACTCGTGTGCTTGGAACACTTATTATTGTAAATACACTGGCTTTTGCACATTCAAACTTACTTCCAGTCTGTTATTTTTCTTGTTACCTTTTGGGGAAACCTTGCCACCACAGTAATCACTAACATCTTTATCCAGCTTCATATCCCCAGGCCGTAACATTACATTAAATCAGACTGAAGACACATTAGAGCCAAAGAACTCACAGACCAACTTGGTTCAGTCTTGCTGGCCAGCAGCAGAGCACATGCCCACTGAGCTTTAGCTTTAACGATTTAACATTATTTTAAACAGTGAAAGTGATCATTCGGTCATACGTGAACACACCACTGCACACAGTGTGAACAGCACGAAATTCTTCCTCTGCAT